>JAABOM020090862.1:0-28715 GCA_011800125.2 Solanum clarkiae | reverse complement strand
ATATATATATATATATATATATATACACACGATATTATCTTTATATAGTGTTGGGGAAGACCAAGCTTAGCTCGGGGGGTTGTATGCTCGGGTAACCTATCGAGGGGTTGGTACCTTGGTCACGTAGCTCGACGGGTGGTAGGCCCAGGTAACCTTATTGGGGTTGGTATATATTAACGTTAATGGGGAGGGGGCTTTGTACTCTATCAACCTTAGTGGGAGGTTTGTACTCCATCAACCTCATGAAGGGGTTCATACCTCATGTGCCTATCCAAGGGGTTGGTAGGCCTTGACTTGCACTATAATGGTCACTCCTTATATACGTATTATGTTCTATATAAGCATGATTTTACTTAAAGCATCATTCATACATGTCATATTGTTAGTATTTTATTCGTTGCTTATGATTATGCATTTTGTTGATGATGCCTTCTATCGTTGCATTGCATCCTGCCTACTTAGTACATTCAAACGTACTAACGCATACTCTATGCCTACATGATTTTACCATGTGGGAACTGATGTATCACTTCATCATCATCCTCTTCCATGTGGCTAGTACAAGTTCTATCAAGCTTGTTGGTGAGTCCTCCATTCCAGGGACGTTACTTATGTTCTCTTACTATGTATTAAGACTTTCTCTCATTGACTTCTGTATTGACTATGAAGGTGACCTCGGTTTCTTTGTCTTGGCCCCTAATCCTATTTATGTAGTAAAGGTATTGTAGGACATGTAATATATTTGTACTATGAGCTTCAACTCTATTAAATCTTGTTGTTTATGATATGAAAGTGTTCCCTTTGCCCCGGTTCTCCTAATTTACTATTTCTTATTGCATTCTATTGTTACTGCGACCATGGATATGATAATGATATGCTACAAGAATTGTTTGGGGTTCCTTTGGATTCACCAGTCGCCGATCACCATTAGTACCTAAGCTTGGGTCATGACAAAAGTGGTATCAGAGCACTAGGTTGTTATATCCTCGGAGTCCAACAGACCGCGTTAATTAGAGTCTTATTCATGATTGCATTGTGCATCAAAACAATGAGTAGGAGGCTATGAGACATTTTAGGGAATGTTTCTTGACACACCCCACACTTGACTTGACATACCCCCATAATTGTAATTTCATTATATCTCAAGTTGGGGATATTTAAACACCCTTCCATGTAGCTTGGAAAGGCCCTATGATGCATTTTTTTCAATATCTCAAATTCATACAGAATTTCACAAATTGGACCTCATATTCTTGTTTAGAGGGAAATATTATGTGGGAAAACGAGTACCTACAAGTTATACTTCATCCGTGCGAAGAAAATAACTTTTTGGAAAAAGTTCACAAAAACAGTAGATGTCCGCAACACGGACCTGATGCGGACTAGTTTAAAATTTTCCAAAATTTTTTCTTTTTAATCCAGGATAATTGGGTAATAACCCTATACCTGTATATACGAAAATCCCTCATTGTTAAGCCGTTTTGAGATTTAAAACCCGACAAAAAACATCTCAAAATCCTCTTTAATCTTCATCAAATTCTCTATCCATTCTCAAGGTTTTCAAGACGTCTTGTAGGAATTCAAGGAAACCAAGTCAATCCCCAAGTCTTTTCAAGATTCAAGAGTCCCAATCTCTTTCCGGATCTAAGGATTTCATTCAAGCTTCAAGTCTTTATTTCAAAGCTTCTTCAGGAAAATCTCCAAAGTCAAGGTATGTGGGTTTGTTTCATAGTTTCCTTTCACCCATGATGCCCAAGCTTTCTTTTACCTAAAATTGAATGATTTAAAGTTGTTTACTCATGGGTCTTACTTATTATGAAATTCACTACACACTATGTTGGGGTTTATGAAATGGTGATTGTTTTAGCATGTTTTGAGCTATGAATCTATGATCTAATGTGAGATCTCATGAAGGTGTAACACCTCACATCTTACAATACTAGTACAATGCAAATGAATCATGATATGGTTTTTCAAATGAGCTTTTATTTTTAAAAGTACTTGAATCTCCAATTTAAGGGTGATATGTATGTCTAATGCTAAAGAAGATCAAGTGTAAATAAGTTTTAAGTCGAATTGAGAAGATCACGGCCTTAAATGAAGTAAGAGAACTCCGGTGCTTGTAGGACATAGGAAGCTAGCGGTGATTCACCTATTTTCTTAGCTTAAATTTGCTAGCTAAATGGAGACGAGGCCCGACGTCGAATTTGTCCAAGTCTGATTATGAATAAAGTCCATGTTAAGGGTGTAAATTTACCCATGTTTTAGCATTATAAATGGACTTTATTTTCAGCCCAAGATGAATTAAAAAAGGTCCCAAGTACACCACAACCTACTTGGCTAATTGGGCCTAAACTTTGTGAAGAGGAATTTGAAAAATGGGCAGCCAAGGCCCATCAACTATGAGACCCATTTACGCCCAAGTGTGAGGGCCAATTTGCTGCCTCACCAGCTTATTAATATGTGGTATTATGTGGTCAAAAGGTCACAAGAATGTCGTCCAAGATACTATTTAAAAAGGGCTCAAAGAAGCACCTTAAATCATTTTACTTTGGAGCAATTTTCAGCTTTCTTAAAGCCTCTTTTTCTCTCTTTATTTCACTTCACAAGGCAGCCTACACAACTTCTAGGTTTCTTGAAGGAAACCTGAACCTTGATAGCTAAGGTAAGTGGAAATATCCATGTATTTATTATACTTATCCCATGAAAAATGAGAAGTATATGCTACTATGTTTGTGCTGGAAATTTGGATAGCATGTGTCCTAAGGATTGTTGTGAACTTTTTTTGTTATTTAAGAGGATTTTCTCTTCTTTGTTGGGTGAATTATGAAGGAAGAATTATGTTTTTAACAAGGTATTGTTTGTTATTGATATAACTAAGATTCTGCACCATTTTTACAGTCTGCGAAAGTAAGTTCTTGTGTGATATTGTAATTGTGATCGTAATAGAAACTTGTGGGCTGATTGATTGGGGGCTATGTTCTCACGTCCTCCACCTATTTTGAGGAATGTTTTTGAACTATATTAGGACTGTTTGTATGTATGAATGTTGGGGGAACAGTTTGGTTGGAGTTGGTAAAGGTTTGGAATATCAACGTAGTAATGTAGCAAAGGGACGTAACGTTATGCCGTCTATTTGTATGTTGCATAGAATTGATATGTGTTGTACTTTGTGGGCTATTATAAGACTGTTATGGAACTAAAACAGGTTGCACATGATATGTATATGAGAATGTGTATTAGAAAATACAATTAGGGGAAGAAAGGTTGAAAAAATATGCTCGGGTTTATAAATACCCACTTGCTGCCCGTATGTTGTTTCTTTATGAGATTGGGCTGCCAAGATATATCTATTGGCTACTGATTCTAGTTTTATCACCTACTATGTTGTATAAAAATATTTGGAGGAAGGGAAGGTTATCTCGAGGTAATAGTGAGGTCGTACAGCGAGGTATGTAAGGTCACTTGATTCCTCCTTGGCACATGAAGGCACTTACCAGCTCCGGCATAACTATTAACCGTGTCTTCACTCTCTCATATGTTCATATGCTCCCATACATAGTCACTTGCAAACCTGCATACATACTTGGATACCAAGATGCACTAGTTTGTTCTACTAAATAAAATTCATGTATTGTTCTACCTGCTATGCATTTCATTGTTTGTGTAACTTACTCCTTTCATTGTGGTATTGTCTTTTGTGATTGTTTACATATCATGTGTTGTATCTACAGTCATACAGCTCTAATATTATGACCACCAAAAGAATCATCTCAAAGATAATTGAAAGGTAAAGTATATTGCTTATTGATGGGTGGTAGCCCGAGGGATAGAAGAATCACCTAGCCAGGAGGTGGATCAAGTGGAGGTGGATCACTTTAGGACTTATAGGCTTGTAACATCGGCTCAGGATGCTTTGGTGAGGTATTTTGGCAAGTAGTGACTAAAACTATCCTTGAACCATGTTTACCAACACTTTTTGCTTTCATAATCCACTCTTTTTAAACAATCCATCCCTATTCTACTATTTTGAACTTTTCTCGAGTGCTTTCTTTCTCTATTTTAGCTGAGCATTGATTTCAAACTCATTTTTACTGCTTTTACTCAATTTAATGCACTTTTCTTCTTTTTATTCACTCGGTTCATGCTTTTTTATTTCTTTCTTGATTTCTCAACTAACTACCTTATTATTATTACTTTGCCACAATAAAGACCACCCTCAATCTAGGCTTTTAGCCTCAGGTGAAGTACACAATATTTATGCCACAAACCAGGCCCAATAACTATAGCCACCCTCAATTTAGGCCTTTGGGCTCAATCAAGGTTCACATGTTCTAGGATACATCAGGGCTAGTATCAAGGCATTTCATCAAACAAGGTTAAGCTAGCAAGGTATCAAGAAGGAATGAGTACATGATTAGCTCAAAAGTTTTGAACAAGGGATTCACTCACTCATCTAGCAGGTCATTTAGGCTAAAAGTGGTTCACTCGAAGAACAAGGGTCTAAGATCCCTTCCATATCCACCACATCACCAAACAAACTTTAGAGTAACAAAGAAAGTTCTGAGTCCGTACAAGATGCATGAATGTAGAAAAATAAGCTCAAATCACACATGGCAGTTGCATCCACAATCATGTATAGACTCACATGTCATGCTCTTGGTCTCAACTTACCATGACAATATCAGAACAAACATTGGTGGATACTCAAAAATGCACGAATGCCTCAATAATCCCAACCTCAAAAATTTTGAGGGTACCCAATTTTTATCAAAAGTTCAAAGAATTATTAAGAATCATCTATATGCCAAAAGATAAAAAGATAAACATTACTATGCATTTACAAATTATCTATACTTCCTAAAACATGCCAGTTCAACTGAAAGTTAAACATCCACAAGGAAAAAGAAACATGATAAGAAAACCTTGGGATCAAAAATAGGGGAAGTTATGGACTTGAGGCTACTCAGACTTCACCTTCATCTATAACTTCCACCACCCCACCAAAATAGGACACTTTGTCCTCAAAGTAAGAACAAAAAGAAATGACGAACATACAAAACATAACGTATATATATATATAAATTCAAAACTAACAATTAACAAAACTAATATCCAAAACTAAAATAAAAAATTATCCAACAAGAGCATCCATAAAAACCAAAGTAAAAACACAATATTGTCTACCAGAAGGACAGAGTATCCATAAGGAAAAGTAAGAGTTGGGGTCAAAAGTGGTAAAACATTATGGTGCTCATGCACCAATCTTTGGCTGGTCTGCAGGGTCTTAGGTCCGTCTCTCCTCCTCTGCTGCAGTGCTGGAAGTACCCTCTCTAGGTGGGGTGTGTTGTTTCACTCTCTTTGAATAGCCACAAAAAAAGTTACTCCTGCACTACCTCATCAGGTATGGGCTCCTCCTCCTCAGGTATCGGCCTCTTTGGGGTCGGCTCTGGATCAACATACTCAAGAGGTCTTTACTCGCGGGTGTATGTGTGGCCAGTGAGCTAGTCAAATACTTCATCACCTACCGGTGCTACCTCTGGGGCTGGAACGGGGGCTGCCAACATTTGTAGTAAGTTGGCCTTGAGTTTGGCCAACTCCTCAGTCACTACACTCGCGTCGACAGGCCTAGCTCCCTTGAGCCTCCTGTGGACTCTAGTCTCAAACGCATCAACTCGGGCATCTACCGCTATGACTTTCTCCTAAACTAAATCTCGGACACATGCCCTCATCCTCTCCTCAGAGTCTTAGACAGTCTGATCAATCAATGGTCAGACCCATGCTGACAACTCACAGATCCTGCCCTCTGTTACAGCCACCCTATGCAATAAAGCCTGAAAACCAATAGCAGAGAAAAGAGGGTCAACCTGTAAAGAAGGTGCTGGTTGGTGCTAGAGTGCTAGAGGATGGTGTAGACTTGATCTCAATCATAGGTGTGGGCTCTGTAAAAGTCAGAGTAGTCTTGTAGGAGTTGGAGGTGAGCCTGAAATGGATTTGGCATAGGTGGAGGAGATGCTCGTGGTAAGGCCACCAGGTTCTCATCAGCCTTTCTCAGGTTAGGATCCATAGTACGTGTGGCCTCAGCTTGCGGGTCCCAGTGGGGGTCGATAGTAACACCTGCTGCACTGCAAAATCGATGGATCAGAGCTGGAAATGGAAGTGCGATGTTCATTCGAGCTGGAACCTCGTGGATCTACTCTGATATAATCTAGTTCCAATTGATAGAATATCCAGCTAGAATGCTTGCCAATAATATAGCTCTCTCGAGGGTGATCACACTATCCGTGAAGGTTGGACCGATATGCTAACGGATAATGGACCACCTAAACTTGGCCTGGAAGGAGAGGTGGGCTTTGACTATAGGATCGACGTGGTTTGTGATCTATTTCGGCTCGAGACCCACCTCACAAATATAGGTGGTAATCCACCAGAGAAACTTCGTCCTGGCCCCGACAATCTTCCCAGTCACCGTTCTCCTCATTTTATCAATACGGCTTTTATGCTCTGCGATCGACTGCGGATCTCTATAAGTGGGCCAAAACTATACTCGGTAGATCGTTTCCTCCGAGATATCAACCTTTCTCTCCTAGATTGTCACGACCTATAGCCTAGGCTGCTCAATTAGCTTCTAGTTCTTGGATAACCCCCAGTGGAGTGTAGCAAGATATGCCGCATAGAACTCACGGACTACAAAATGAGTATATTTTCCCAGCTGTTGCGTAGTCCATTGAAGTTCGTGCTCATTCAACCCAGGCCTAATCCTGTGGTGTTCATTCTGGACTCCTCATGAAATTGGCGGACCGGCTGGCCTTGTCCCTTATTCTCCAACCCTTAGTCATATATTTCCTTCATCCCAGGGATGCACTATCTGTGGTCGGCTGGGGGGATGGGACGGGACCTCCTCCTGCCGAGAAGTGCTCTTTGACTCTAACTCTGAACCCGAGGGTGAGAGGTTCATCTATGGCAAGTTGTTGTCTAACCCATCCCCATTTCCCTATTGTTCCTCCTCTTCAGACTGGGAGGATCTACTCACTTCCATGGGTGTCTGAGCTATGAGTGCCCGAGTCTAAGGTCTATTGGCCTATGGATCTAACCTTACTTCGTGGACTTCCAGAGAGCACTCAGATTGCTTGATTTCGAAGGATTCATCCCGCAACCTCCATTATAGAGCTGAATTGCCCGTTTGTCATTTGGAGGCATTTTATCTGCAAACAACCCAATGTGCAACATTTAAGTCCAAGATGTTTGATCCACTGAAATACATAGTAAAGAACCAGAAACAAAAAAACTATGAAGTAATTATGCACTGATGCAACGTTAGTTAGGTACGAGTGCAGTTACGACTGATAAGCTGACCTATGAGTCATATACTTGCCTTGTAGAACCAATGTGCCCTCAAAACACACTTTCTGATCACAGATACGAGACATAGTTTATGAGTCATAGTCTTGGTATTGTACCTATTTATAGAAACATTTTCAAAACTTAGCAAAGTTTACAAGAACATCATTACGAGTCGTAGTAGGCACTATCAGTCATATGTCGGTATCGTATGAGAAATATGAAGGAATTACGGGTGACTGATGCTTGCTACTAAGGGCCACTATGACTCATATAGGCATTTATGAGTCTTAGGAGTGCCTCGTAGCTAAGAACAAAAATCACCTGTAATGCATAACATTTTCCCATGCAAAGCACAATTCAACCACATAATTCAAATCAAATATGGCACATAAGAGAAATACAATGCCATATAGCACATAATCGATTCCATCCCAATATTAGACATTCAAAACATCAATCATCCCCAAGAGTTGAAACTAATTCTACAGTATGTCAAGCACACTAAAAACAATGTTCTTTGAAAACTAACAGTTGACAACCATAAAACACTCCAAAGGATGTAATTTCCATACACAACCACCCATCTGAATGAAATGCATGAATATACCCTAGACAATAGAAGAAGTCTTGCACTGTGTGTTGTGTATGTCTCAAGCGATGGCGGGTCCCATTCCTTATCCTAATGAAGCGGCTCGAAAAAAGGAATGTAGAGAAGAATATCTATATAATAAAGCTTTCCCAACCGGCCAACGATCCTTCCTATGCGCTGATCGTGGATAAGATACTCAGAAGAAGAAAAGACAACACGAAGATGGTTAGGTGCAAGGTGACTGACAAAAATTTCTTTTTAAGAGGAAAATGGAATCTATCATGAAGAATTCGGGATGAAGACATAGACCTATAGTGTGAAAGAGGTAAGAGAGATCCATCTGCATTGTTAACAGAATCTTTGGTAAGTAAAGTAGGCAGACAAAAAAGCTAAGCATCTTTTTTCTTTCACGTGAGAAGGAAAGCACTTTTGGGGGCTGACGGTACTCCTTTGGATTGTTTAACACGACTAGCAGACCACGTCGTGCTCAATGAAATAATGGACACTGACTACGATTTGGATTTTCTCCCCGGATCAATGGAAAGACAACCCCGTTCTACACTTCATCAAGACGAAAATCATACCTTTCCTCAAATACCATTTTCCTTTTCCTCAGGAGACCAGCAAAGTAATGTATTCAACCACACATACCCTTTAGCTAGCACATGCTAAAAAGAACAAGTAAATACCCGTCTTGTTCTTGACTCTATCCATAAGATAGGTGTGTGCAACCACTTAGTGAGAAGACAAGACCGGAGAGAAGAAATTCTTGCGAATAAGATATAAGACTCAAACTTATTGTATACAACTCTTATCTACGACAAGCCTTGGCTCTTCTCCTTATGGACTCTTCGCTCTATCTATCGGTGTTACACCTGTACGAAAGCCAAGAGCAGCTATTGGCCTGGACCATTCAATCAAATCCCACATGCTAAATCATAGGCCTCACACTCATACTTTCTAAATTTCAACTCCCACAATCATTTAGACCATGAGAGGACAACAATCACACATTACATAATCATGGATCACAAATTGTGCAATCATCATTATCCATTAAGGAATTTCAACACAAATAGGATCACAACACAACCATTCAAAGCCTAAAAGCCCTAAATTACAAGCCTAGTTCAATGCTCACTATGCAGTATGATTTTACATGCTCAAGCAAAACACATACACATATAGGCAACACATTCACCACAAAGTATTACAAAATGTAACCAAGGAGCTTACCAAACAATTGGAGATGTAAACCAAAGTGGAGAAAATTGAACATCAAGCCGAAAACCCTAGAATAGTTCCTTCGCCAGAATCTTTGCAGGAAAATGATTTAGGTAGTCAGGATTTTGTTCGAGAAAGTTTCGTGGGTGACTGAGAGGAATTTTTTGTCTCCTTTTAGGGTTTAAAGTTGAATTTGGGGGTCAAATTTTATTTTGGCCCCCTTTTATATTAAACCGAGTCAACTTTTAAAAAGCTTCAAGATTGCGGCTATGAGACCCCAACTACAAGTCATAGGTCATCCTACAACTCGTAATTGCTAGTCTTGTAAATGCCTCAACACATATAAAAATTTAGGAATCATACGTGGGCACTAAGAACAACACTTACGACTCGTAGGGTGTCCTACGAGTCATAAGTTTGGCTCGTAGTGTATGTGCCAACTTCTGATACTCACTAATTCCCTCTACGATGCATGAATACGAGTCATAGTGGAGGCTATGACTTGTAGGCCTGCTCGTAGAAGCTACTCTCAGTCCCATTTTTTCAGATCTTCAGTTCTTCCAATTCTTACCTGCAAATCAAGTCTCAAAGCATAAAAATCCTCAAAAATATTACAATCACATTATCGTCTTCCAATTTAAAACAAACAACTACTACTACCCTATGTCTTAAACAAACAAATAATCATCAAAATGCTTGGGTTGCCTCCTAAGAAGCGCCTTGTTTAACATCGTGGCTCAACTCATTTATTCATGAGTACTCAGACTTCCTCATGGTCTCCATCACTGCTTCTTCCACTTTTCCTTTATTCATCCTGCACTGCATCTAGTTTCTCAGCAAGCTACTCAATCCTATCACCCAGACTTTGCATCAATATAGTTTGTTGTTCCACTTTGTAATTACATTTGAGGACATCAAACTTTCTCTACCTGACGATGTCATCTTTCTCACTCACCTTGGTCAGGACTTATTCAAGCATATGCTTAATCCGGGTCAACTTATCAGTGATACAATGTTGGTGAGTTAACCTCTCTTATGTTCAACATTTTTGCTTTTGGTTTCACTTGAGACTCCTGTAGATGAACTAACAGATGGTCCAGCATGGTATTGAAGGGTTTGGTAGACTTGGGCAACTGCAGATAGCTTGTCCATGCTCTAAGTGATCTCATTAAATGTTTGTCTTATGAACTCCGAACAGACTCCTCCAAACAATGCGTTAGCCTGCCCTTTTTGTTCAGAGGGTAATGGTCGGTAAAAGCTAGCAGCAACTCGTCATCAGTTAGACCATGGTTTTGATTTGCTGCCAAACATTTCTTGTATCTTTCCCAGACCGCTACCAAAGGTTCTCCTGGCAGTATTTTGAAATTGCAGATGCTGTTCTGCAGCTTCTGCTTATTGGACTCTCTACAGAAGTTCATAAGAAAGATTCTTTGTACTTCCCCCTAATTAGAGGAAATATAGGGTGGAAGAATTGATCACCATTCTGCAGCTTCACTCCGGAGAGTCATGGGGAAAACCTAAAGAGCCATGGCCTCCCAAGCATGATGTCTTATCCCAAGGAGCCCCCTCAATGTTTGAGTGAAATTCTATAGATGGATTTAGGGATCCTCAAACTCTTGCCCATAAAATAGGATATGCCTCTGCAAAGTTTCCAACAAGTCATTTGCAAAGTAGTACGTTTGCTCAGTCATAGTGCCAGCCAACTTGCACCTAAAATAAACTAACGAAAACAAATAGAAAAAGTAAAATACAGGAGACTCCAGAGATCAACATTAGAATTAACTAATCGTGAATTCAAGCCAAAACCTAGTCGTATTCCCTGGAAATGACGCCATAATTTTTGACGGTTGATGGTCACGCTCCAATAAGAAAGTGGTCGCTCTTAGTAGTTAACCTAACCAAGGTTAGGGTCGAATCCACAGGGAATACAAGGCATTAACTACAAGACTTCACTATTAATCGTTTCTAGTATTCACGACTACAATCTCTAAATGAGGGTTTCTTGTGATTCAAAAGCAAACTAAAACAAACCCTAATTAAAACGCGAGAAAACACTCAATTTTGGGGACAACATAGAAATTGTGTTCCCCATGTTTCGTCGACTTGATTACTGTAGATACATAAGTATAATTGGCGAGTTGCATGAAAGACAGTAACTTAGGTTCTTCCAACCCTCTTATAAAGGTGAAGGTCGAATTACACAATGGCGCTTGGTCGGCCACCATGGCGTGCCAACTAGCCATTACCAATAGTCCCAGTCAACCTCCCTTTGGTTAAGTTTTGTCGATTAAAAGGGAACACATCAATCGAATTTTGTAATCTACTTCCCTTTTCCTATTCGTCACTATCTTGTTCGGGATCATGATAGTAGGCGAGGTTTGGTGTTGCCCACCACCAAAAAACAATAAAAATGAAGGGAAATTTATAATATATGCAAAACCCCAACCATAGAAATACAAGAAAACTAGGTTATTTCAAGTCAACTACCCATGGTTCCCACAACCCCAAGTTGTGGGTGCTTAGCTACTTATGGCTAAAGCAAAACACAAGAATACGTATAATAGACATAACTGAAAGTTTCACCAACAACAATGAAGAAGATAGGCACTAGAATTTCCAAACCCACAAGCTTGATTGATCAACAATAAGTACAAGGCAAGATTTGCAACAACCAAAATTGTTTTTTCAAGAGAGAAAACTAATCTATCCTAAAAACCTAAGAAAAGCTTCAAAATGTAATTGTCAAATGTCTACTGGTCGAACACTTCTCAAAAACCTAACTCATGCTATATATATATGTATTTACAAAATAATCATAGAATTTACACAGAAAAGATAGCTAGCAGCTGATAAGTCTCGAAATTAGGACTCGTAGGATGACCTACGAGTGTAGTCCGGGTCTCGTATCAAGTTCTTGGCATCTCGGACTGAACTGGTACGACCTATAGGTACGAGTCATTGCTTGGGCTACGACTCGTATGTTTATCTCGTAGTCTTGGTCTTTTTCTGGTCCAATATTTTGGCTCTCTAATTCCTGCTACGAGTCCACCTATAAGAGTCATAATATAGGCTGGGCTCATAGGGGTCACCTTCACTTGGCAGATTTCTGATTTTTGGTCTCTGATTATTGCTACGACATAAGCTATAATTTGCAGCATGAGCTACAACTCGTAGGTAGGCTCGTATGGCCTATGCTTCAGCAAAATCTGCAACTTTTCTTCAAAATTTTACAAACTTAACTTTGCTGCAAGTTAACACAAAAACATATCAAAACACTAAAAAGACACTTCAAGTCACAAAATCCCTTTTTACAGGCACCAAATGTGTCATATTTTGACAGCACATCAGAGCTCTTTAGATAGATAGTAGGCTAGATTTTCAAGGTGGGTGTTGAGCCTACATGGGTGACTAACCACGTCGATCTTATCATGAAGTCCTACCACTCATTTTGGGAAAACTTATTTTGGTGCACTATACATTGGTGAATCAGACCTACATTTATAGATAATGTGATCACATTGGAGAGAGTTGTACAATTAGCAAGCATTCTAGTTGGCTATGAGTTTGACTGGGCTCACGTTATAGTGGAGCAGATCCACGAGTCAGCGATCCGTACCTAGACTGCATTGCCTTTACCCATCCTGATACATAGATTATTCAATGTAATTAGGGTATATATTTCTCTCTACTAGGATCCACATGTAGAGGCCTTGCGCACCATGGATCCCAGCCTGATCAAGGCTGATGAGAACCCGGTGGCCCTATAGAGAGCAACTTCTCCTGCCATTCCAGAGTCATTACCCATTGAACCACAGACTCAGGAGAATACCCTAGTCACCACTACTACTACTCCAACTACCTTTGAGCCGCCTCCAACTATTGAGACTGAGGCGATGCGATCCCTCAGCACACCTACACCAACACCTTCTACTACACAGGTTGATTCTGTATACTTGCCTTTTATGTCTGCTCTTACTTTTCAGGTGTTGGTGCAAAGGGTAGCAACGATAGAGTTCCAATTGCAAAGGTTGGTGGGCCAGATTAGACCATGGGTCTGTCAAACACTCTAGGACTTAGAGGAGAGGGATAAGGCATAGACTATGAGTTGATGGACGAGAGAGTCAGAGCAATGGATATTAGAGTAGATGCCTTTACGGATCGGGTCCAGAAGAGGCTCGAGGATGCCCATCCTGTTGATATGATTGCAGTGACAGAGGAGTTGGCCAAGTTTAAGTCTGACTTGTTAAGGATGTTAGCGGCCTCGATAGCAGTCCCAGAGGTGGCATTGATGGGTGATGATATATTTGATTGGTTTGTTTACCGTCTACATGTCCACGGGAAGAATCCACTCGAGAGCAATGACCCAGCGGTGAGTCAAAAAAGGCCAGGACTGATGATGAGGTAGTAGCACTGGAGGAGCCGGAGGAGGTGGTGCAGGAGTCTTTAGCTTTGGAAGCATTGGTTAGGGACCGGGAGAAGCAGATACCACAAGGAGAGAGTAGCTTGCTAGCAGCTGCAGCCGGGACCACCGAGGAGGAAATTAGACCACATGAGCTCCAGGATCCCTAGGATCAGATGGATATTAGTGCCTGAGCACTGTGTTTGATATTTTTTACCCCCATCCTTATATGATACTTTGTTCTTTTGGTTTTTGATATATATATATGTGTGTGTGTGCGTGTGTGTGTGTGTATGTGTATGTGTGTGTGTTTACTCTTGGGACAAAGTATCTTATTTTGGTGGGGTGTGAGAAGTTATGGATTAGGGTGAAGTCTGAGTGACCTCAAGTCCATAACTTCCCCATATTTTTTATCCCAAGGTTTTCTTGCCGTATTTCTTTTTTCTTGTGCATGTTTTTAATTTCTATTTAACCGGCATATTTAGGTAGTGTAGATAATTTGTTGATATATAGAAATTACTATCTTTTGGGCATATATACAACCTTGAAATGCGTTTTGAATGTTTTGAAAATTTGGTAATCTAAAATATTTTTTTTTAGATTGTTGGTTATTTTTGCAATCATATATATGATTATCTGGTAATGTTTGTTCTGATAAAGAGAAGGCAAGTTGATGCTTGAAGCATGACCTGTGATTCTATACTTGATTGTGTATATGATGTCAATGTGTAAGCTGATTTTGCCTCATTCATATGTATGGACTCAGAACTTATTACTATAAGATTCGACTGGTGATGTGGTTGGATTGGGAAAGGATCTTAGGTCATTGTTCTTTTAGTGAAGTCCACTTTTACCTAAATTACCTACCAAATGTGATAGTTGATCCCTTGTTCCAATTGTTTGAGATTCTCGTGCACCTATACTTTCTTGACACCTAGCAAGCTTAGCCTGATTTTATGAAATACCTTAGTATTGGCCTTATTCTATCCTTGAACATATGAATCTTGATTGAGGCTAAAAGCCTAAGTTGAGGGTGGCTACAAATAATGGCCCTGGTTTGGGGAATAGAAATTGTGTGCTTCACTTCATGCTAAAAGCCAAAGTTGAGGGTGACCTTTATTGTGGTAAAGTAATGAAAATGAGGTGGTTAGTTGGGAAACAAAGAAAGAAATGAAAAATTCATGTGTCGGGTGAGAAAAAGAAAATAAAAGTTGCTTTAGATTGAAGAGAATAGCAAAAAAAAAAAAAATGAGTTCAAAAATAAGGCACAATTGAAAAAGTGAAAGAACGCACCCGGGAAAAACCTTGATAAAGAAGAATAAGGGTAGATTTAGTGAAAATGATTAGGTTATGGAGGTAAGAGTGTTGATAAACACGGTTCAAGGATACCTTTTAGTCACTATTTGCCTAAAATGCATACCAAAGCCCCATGAGCCTATGTTACAAGCCATTAAGTCCTAAAGTGATCCGAATTCACTTTGTCATCAGTCTGGAGTTGAGTATAAAGGCAATCCTATGGTTTTAGTCATTTTCTATGAATTTCATTTATGAGAGTGAGAATGCTTGCACAGTCCCTGAATTTTAAATACACTTTGAGTGAGAAAGAGGGAATTTTTTTCTATAAGAGCATTTACATTGCATGATTGGCAAATGACTAACTTAGTGATTGTGGATTATCGATACTCCTTTACTTGTCATAATGGATTGTCGGATACATCTTGGTGTATTGGTATGCTTAGTAGCTTTACAATCAGGTTTTGAAAATGAGAGTTGGGTATCTAAATGCGAGTTAGATGATGTATATGCTATTAGAGTAGCTACTATGTGTTTTCTTATTGTCTTCTTAGATTGAGTCGTCGCTTGAGGACAAGCAACAATTTTAAGTTGAGGGTGTTGATGTGCTATCAAAATACAGTACATTTGGTGCATAAAACAAGGGATTTTGCAATTTGTTAATGCGACTTTTTATTGTTTTTATGTATTTTTATGTTGTTAATGCAGAAAAGATAGGTAGGCATGATTTTGGGAGAAAATTGCAGATTTTCGTTGAAGTGCAGGACATACAAACCATTCTACGAATTGTAACCCAAGCTACGAGTCATTCTACGAAACATAGCCCATGCTACGAGTCGTAGGATTATCTCGTAGCAAGAAATAGTGAGCAACATCAAAAAACTGTCAAGTAGCGGTCAGCCATACGAGGCCATTCAAGGAGTCGTAGGTCTCATTACGACTCATATAAGTGGGGCCGTAGCAAGAAACATAGAGTTAAAAGTTTGGATCAAGAAATGAAGGCCTAGACCACGAGAGGCGCGTACGAGTCGTAGACCAAACATCAACCCATAAATGTGGGCCATAACAGTCAAGTACAAAAGGTCAAATGCTGACTACGAGTCCTCAATTATGACTCATCATTCTACGAGCTGTATTTGCACGATGGACCTGCTGCTAGCTGTATTTTCTATTTAATTTTTAGGGTTAAATTGTAAATAGTATAAATACTTAATGATGGGGTTCCTTAACTCTTACCATACGAGACCCACCTACGACTCGTAGTATCTACTACAAATCATAGTGAGGGATTCGTCGGTCATACCTTATTCTGAATTGTATTTTGCTCCCTACTATGAGTCCAGTATACGACTCGTAGGTCAACCTACAAGTCATACCTGAGCCTCGTAGATATGATTATAATGTTATTTTCTGAGGCACTTTTGCACCATGAGAATATTTTACGAATCGTAGGTCACCCTACAACTCGTACAAATGCGTCGTACCTACAAACCTGCAACTAGTTCAGTGTACTCTTCTTGTGTTTTCCTTTATTGATTTTATTATTCTTGGTTGGTTCTCTTATGTGAGTCATTTTTTATCAAACATTATGTGTCTTACGATATTTTTCGGGGTTGAATTTTTAGGTTATATGGCTCACAAGGCTAGAAAAGAAGCTGCTAAATGTTTAGGAC
The DNA here is from genome assembly GCA_011800125.2 of Solanum clarkiae. Classification (NCBI taxonomy): domain Eukaryota; kingdom Viridiplantae; phylum Streptophyta; class Magnoliopsida; order Solanales; family Solanaceae; genus Solanum; species Solanum clarkiae. The sequence goes on along the minus strand of JAABOM020090862.1, from coordinate 12,193 downwards.
CATGATTGGAGGATGACTGATCTGACGATGAGCAATCTGAGGGATCTGTGGATGTCCGCAGAGTCCAGATAGACCCCAAGGAAAATATGCCTCAGACTCGATCCCACGCTGCCCTAATGCCTATGGAAATCACTAGTTCCTCCAAGTCTGAGGTGGAGGGTAATAAAGAAGGATCGGATGATGGCCTCTCAATTTCTGAGTCAGACTCTATTGAGGCCTCACAAAGACAAAAGACTGCACCCCAACAACCGGCTGATCCTACTTATACTTTCACATCCATAGACCCCCAAAACATGAGAGGGTGCATAGTAGGCATGAAGGAGATTTATGATAAGGTGATGGAACTAAAAGTCCTAGGGAAGCCGATACGAAAATTTCATGATGAGTCGAGCCTCAAGGACTCAGGGATGAGTAGTGTGCCGAACGTGGAAGCTGAGATTTATCACCATGGGCTAGGGTGTCTTTCACAAAGGTTGGGAAAGTACGCCGCATGTTTAGTTTGAGAATTTTGTGCATCCTACTACCCTACTATTCGTAGAGACCTCCCTTGACACAAGAATACAATTGAGCAACCATGGTTGCATGAGGTCCTAGTCCAGGGTTAGACTGTTGACATATCAAAATAAACTATCAGAAGGGTTCATTTTGGGCCAAACTACAGAGCACCCCATTCCATCACTGAATATGATAATCGGATTGCAAAGATGAGAAGGCGGTGAATGAAAAGGATGTTGGGTTGAAAACAGAGCTTGATGGTTGATGGTCACGCTCCAATAAGAAAGCAGTTTCTTCAGTAATTAACCTAACTGAGGTTAGGTTCGAATCCATAAGGAGTTCAGGGCTTTGACTACAAGACTTCACTCCTAATTGCTTCTAGTATTTATGACTACCATCTCTAAATGGGGGATTTTTGTGATTCATAAGCAAACCAAAAAAAACACTAATTAAAATATGAGAACCTACTCAATTTTGGAGAAAACTTAGGAATTATGTTCCTCATGGTTTGTCGACTTGATTACCCTAGATACATAACTATAATTGGTGAGTCACATACAGAATGGTAACTTAGGTTATTCCAGCCCTCTTGTGAAAGTGAAGGCCGAATTTAACCGTGGTGCTTGGTCAGCCACCATGGCATGCCAACTAACCGCTACCAATAGTCCCAATCAACCTCCCCTAGGTCAAGTTTGGTCGATTAGACGTGAACACATCAACCAAATTTTGTCATCTACTTCCCTTTTCCTATTCGTCACTACCTTGTTCAGGATCCTGATAGTAGGCTGGATTTGTTGTTGGCCACAACCAAACAACAATAAAAATGAAGAAAAATAGATAATACATGCAAAACCCCAATCATAGAAATACAAGAAACCTATGTTATTTCAAGTCAACTACCCATGGTTCCCACAAGCCCAAGTTGTGGGTGCTTAGCTACTCATGGCTAAAGCAAAACACACAAGAATGCATATAGTAGACATAGTTGAAAGTTTCACCAATAATTATGAAGGAGGTGGGCACCACAAGTTGCAAATCCACAAGCGTGATTGATCAACAACGAGTACAAGGCAAGATTTGCAATCCCCAAAATGGGTTTTCCAAGAGAAATACTAATTTATCCTAAAAACCTAAGAAAAGATTCAGAATGTAATGGTCAAATGTCTACTGGTTGAACTTTTCTCAAAAACCTAAATTAAGTTATATGTAGTATTTACAAAATAACCCTAGAATTTACATCTAAAAGACAATTGGAAGCTGATAAGTCTCGCAGTTACGACTCGTAGGATGACCTACGAGTCCTAATCGTGGTCTTGTATCAAGTTTTTGGCTTATTGGACTAAACTGGTAGGACCTATATATATGAGTCATTGCTTAAGCTATGACTCGTATATTTGTCTCGTAGTCTTGGTCTTCAATTTTTGGTGCAATATTTTGGCTCTTTGATTCTTGCTACAACTCCACCTATATAAGTCGTAGTGTCTATTACAACTCGTAGTCTGGGCTCATAGTGGTGACCTTCACTTGGCAGATTTCTGATTTTTGGTCTCTGATTCTTGCTATGGCACAAGCTATGACTTATAGCATGAACTACAACATAGGTAGGCTCATAGGGCCTATGCTTCTACAAAATCTGCAACTTTTCTTCAAAATCATGTCAACTTAACTTTTATGCAAGATTAACACAAAAACCCATCAAAACACTAAAACGACGCTTTAAGAACTCACAAAATCCCTTCTTTCAGGCACCAAATGTGTTGTATTTTGACAGCACATCAACACCCTCCACTTATAATTGTTGCTTGCCCTCAAGCGACGAATCAATCTACACAGACAAAGCGAAATACATAGTAACTATGCTAATGGCATATATACCAACTCTTCTGGTTCAGGTACCCAACTGCCATTTTTAAAATAGGATTGTGGAATTATTTAGCAAATAGGAACATAATGAGATACCTGGCAATCCAATGATGATAAGCTAAGGAGCACCAACCGTCCACAATCACTAATATAGTCATATGATACTCAAGTAGTGCAAATGCCCTCACTAGAAAGAAGTCCCTTATAATCACTCAAAAGCATTTTAGAATTTAGGGACTAAGGAAACATTGTCACTCTCACAACTGAAATTCAATGCATATTGACTAACACCATAGGCTTGCCTCTATGCTCATCTTCTGGTGTGGTGATCAAGTGGAAGTGGATCACTTTAGGACTTATAGGCCTGTAACAACGACTCAGGGTGCTTTGGTGAGGTATTTTGGGCAAATAGTGACTAAAACTATCCTTGAACCATGTTTACCAACACTTTTTGCTTTCATAATCCACCCGTTTAAACCAATCCATCTTTATTCTCCTATTTTGGACTTTTCTCGAGTGCTTTCTTTCTCTTTTTCAGCTGAGCCTTGATTTCAAACTCATTTTTGCTACTTTTACTCAATTTAAGGCACTTTTCTTCTTTTTATTCACTCGGTTCATGCTTTTTCAATTCTTTCTAGATTTCCCAACTAACTACCTTATTGTTATTACTTTGCCACAATAAGGGCCATCCTCAATATAGGCTTTTAGCCTCAGGTGAATTAGATAATATCTATGCCTCAAACCAGGGCCAATAACTGCAGCCACCGTCAACTTAGGCCTTTGGCCTCAACCAAGGTTCATATGTTCTAGGATAGACTAAGGCCAGTATCAAGGCATTTCATCAAACAAGGTTAAGATAGCAAGGTATCAAGAAGGAATGAGTATATGATAAGCTCAAAAGTTTGGAACAAGGATTCACTCACTCATCTGGTGGGTCATTTATGCTAAAAGTGGTTTCACTCAAAAGAACAAGGGTCTAAGATCCCTTCCATATCCACCACATCACCAAACCAACTTTAGAGTAACAAGGCAAGTTCTAAGTCCCTACAAGATGCATGATTGTAGCAAAATAAGCTCCAAGCACACATGGCAATTGCATCCACAATCATGTATAGACTCACAGGTCATGCTTTCAGTCTCAACTTACCTTGACAATATAGAACAAACATTGTTAGATACTCAAAAATGCATGGATGCTTCAATGATCACAACCTCAAAAATTTTGTCAGTTCGACAGAACATTAATTCAAAAATATTAAAAGATAACATTACTATGCATTTCAAAATTATCTATACTTCCTAAAACATGCCAGTTTAACAGAAAATTAAACATCCACAAGGAAAAAGAAACACGGCAAGAAAACCTTAGGATCAAAAATAAGGGAAGTTATGGACTTGAGGCTACTTAGACTTCACCTTAATCCATAACTTCCACCACCCCACAAAAATAGGATACTTTGTCCTCAAAGTAAGAACACAAAGAAATGACGAACACGCGAAAACATAACACACACACACATATATATATATATATATATATATATATATATATATTCGAAACTAACAATTAACAAAACTAATATCAAAAGCTAAAATAAAAAATTATCCACCAAGAATATCCATAAAAACAAAAATAAAAATACAATATTGTCCAACAAAAGAACAAAGTATCCATAAGGAAAAGTAAGAGTTGGGGTCAAAAGTGGTCAAACAACATGGTGCTCATGCACCAGTCTTAGGCTGGTCTGTAGATTCTTGGGTCTGTCTCTCCTCCTCTGCTACAATCCAGGAATTACTCTCTCTAGGTGGGGTGTGTTGTGCTCTCTCTCTGAATAGCCACCAACAAAAGTGACTCCTGCACTACTTCCTCAGGTATGGACTCCTCCTCCTCAGGTCTCGGCCTCTTTGGGGTCAGCTCGGGATCAGCATGCTCAAGGGGCCTCTACCTGTGGGTATCCGGGCGATCAGTGAGCCAATTAAATTCTTCATCACCTACCGGTGCTACCTCTGGGGCTGGAACGGGACTGCCAACATTTGTAGTAAGTCGGCCTTGAGTTTGTCCAACTCCTCAGCCACTACACTCATGTTGATAGGCCTAGCTCCCTCGAGCCTCCTATGGACTCTAGTCTCATATGCATCGACCCCAGCACCTACTGCCGGACTTTCTCCTAAACTATATCTCGGCCACATGCCCTCATCCTCTCCTCGGAGACCCAAACAGTCTGGTCAACCAAAGGTCGGACCCATGTTGACAAATCACGAAGCCTGTCCTCTATTACAGCCACCCTATGCAATAAATCTTGAAAAGAAATAGGAGAGAAAAGAGGGTCAGCCTGTAAAGAAGGCGTTGATGGTGCTAGAGTGCTAGAGGATGGTGTAGACTTGATCTCAACCGTAGGTATAGGATCTGTAGTGGTGGAAGTAGTGCCTGTAGGAGCAGGAGTTGAACCTGGAACTTGAGCCTCGATGGGAAACATCTCTGGCATGGCAGGAGGAGCTTCTCGTGGTAAGGCCATTGGGTTCTCATCAACCTTTATCAGGCTGGGAACCATAGTGCGTGTGGCCTCAACATGCGGGTCTCAGTGGGGGTCAATATTAACAACTGTTGCATTGCAAAATTGATGGATCAGAGATGGAAATGCTAGTGTAATGTTTTTTCGAGCTGTAGCCTCGTGGATCTGCTCCGGTATAATCTAGGCCCAATTGATATAATATCTAGCTAGAATGCTTTCCAATAATATGGCTCTCTCGAGGGTGATCACATTATTTGTGAAGGTTGGCCTGATACGCTAACAAATGAAGGACCACCTAAACTTAGCCTGGAAGGAGAGGTGGGCTTTTACTATTGGATCGGCGTGGTTTATGATCCACGTCGTCTCGACACCCACCTCACAAATCTGGCTTGCTATGCATTGGAGAAACTCTGTCCTGGCCCCAACAACCTTCCCAGTCACCGCTCTCCTCATTTTATAAATACGGCTTTTATACTCTGCATTCGACTGGGGTACTCTATAAGTGGGCCCAAACTACACGCGACGAATCATTTCCTCCAAGATATCAACCTTTCTCACCCAGACTGTCACAACTTGTAGCCTAGGCTGCTTAATTAGATCCTGGTTCTTCAGAAACCCCTGACAGAGTGTAGCAAGATATGCCGCATAGAACTCACGGACTACAAAGGAGCATATTTACCCAGCTGTTGCATAGTCTACTAAAGTACATGCTCGTTCAACCCAGGATCCAATCTGGGTACTCTGTCTAATCCTGCGGTGTTCGGTCTGGACTCCTCATGAAATTGGCGGACCGCTGGCCTTGCTCCTTATTCTCCATCCCCTGGTCATATATTTCCTTTATCCCAGGGATGCACCATCTGCAGTCGGCTGGGGGTTGGGACTAGACCTTCTCCTACTGAGAAGTGCTCTTTGACTCTGACTCTGAACTCGTGTGTGAGAGGTTTATCTGTGGCAAGCTGCTGTCTGACCCATCCCCATTTCCCTATTGTTTCTCCTCTTCAAACAGGGAGGATCTACTCACTTCCACAGGTGTCTGAGCTGTGAGTTCCCGAGTATGAGGTCTATTGGCCTCCAGGTCGAACCTGACTCTGTAAACTTCCAAAGAGCCCTCACATTGCTTGGTTTAGAAGGATTCATCCCGCAACCTCCATTGTATAGCTGAATTGCCTATTTGTCTTTTAGAGGCATTTTATCTGCAAACAACCCACAAAGCAACACTTAAGTCCAAGATGTTTGATCCACTGAGATACACAGCAAAGAACAAGAAACAAAAACAACTACGAAGTAATTATGTACTGATGCAACTGCAGATATGCACGTACGATTGTAGTTACAACTCGTAGGCTAACCTATGAGTCATATACTGGCCTCATAGAAGCAGTGTTCATTCAAAACATACATTCTGATCACAGATACGAGATGTAGTTTACGAGTCGTAGTCTTGGTCTCGTACCTATTTGTAGAAACATTTTCGAAACTTCGCAATGCTTACGAGAACATCAATATGAGTCGTAGAAGGCACTATGAGTCATATTTTGGTCTTGTATGAGAAACATGAAGGAATCATAGGTTATTGATGCTTGCTACGAGGGGCCATTATGGGTCGTACAGGCATTTACGAGTTGTAGGAGTGCCTCGTAGTTGAGCAAAAAAGTCACCTGTAATGCCTAAACTTTTCCCAGGCAAAGAACAATTCAACCACACAATTCAAATCAAATGTGGCACATAAGAGCAATACAAAGCCTCATAGCACATAATCGATTCCATCCCAATATCAGACATTTAAAACGTCAATCATCCCCAAGAGTTGAAACTAATTCTGCATAATGTCCAGCACACTAAAAAAATATACTTCACAAAAAATAGTTGACAACCATAAAACACTCCAAAGGATGCAATTTCCATACACAACCATTCAATCAAATCCCATATGCTAAATCGTAGGCCTCACACCCATACTTTCTAAATTTCAACTACCACAATCATTTAGACCATGAGAGGAAAACAATCACACATTACATAATCATGGATCACAAACTGTGCGATCATCATTATCTATTAAGGAATTTCAACACAAATAGGTTCACAATGCAACCGTTCAAAGCCTAAAAGCCCTAGATTACAAGCCTAGTCCAATACTAACTATGCAGGATGATTAACATGCTCAAGCAAAACACATACTCATATGGGGAATACATTCACCGCAAAGTATTACGAAATGTAACCAAGGAGCTTACCAAACTATTGGAGATGTAAACCTAAGTGGAGAAAATTGAACATCAAGTTGAAAACCCTAGAATAGTGCCTTCACCAGAATCTTCGCTGGAAAATGACGTAGGTAGTCAGGATTTTGGTCAAAAAAGTTTCATGGGTGAATGAGGGGAAATTTTTATCATCGCTTAGGGTTTAAATATGAATTTGGGGGCCAAATTCTATTTTGGCCTCCTTTTATATTAAACCGGGTCAACTTCTAAAAAGCTTCAGATCGGGGCCACAAGACCACGACTATGAGTCATAGGTCATCCTACGACTTGTAATTACTGGTCTCATATATGACTCAACACATATAAAAATTTTGGAATCACACGTGGGCACTACGAACCCCACTTACGACACGTAGGGTGTCCTATGAGTCATAAAGTTGTCTCGTAGTGTATCTGCCAACTTCTGATGCTCACAAATTCGCTCTATGATGCATGACTATGAGTCGTAGTGGAGGCTATGACTTGTAAGCTTGCTCGTAAAAGCTGCTCTAAGTCCCATTTTTTTAGATCTTCGGTTCTTCCACTTCTTACATATAAACCAAGTCTCAAAGCACAAAAATCCTCAAAAATATTATAATCGCATTATTGTCTACCAATTTAAAACAACACAACTACTACTACCCTATGTCTCAAAGTAAAAAATAATCATCAAAATGTTTTGGTTTCCTCCTGAGAAATGCCTTGTTTAACATCGTTGCTCAACTAATTTATTCATGAGAACTTAGACTTCCTCATGCGATCCATCACCTTCTTCCTCGTTTTCTTTATTTATCCTGCACTGCATCTAGTTTCTCAGAAAGCTACACAATCCTATCACCCAAACTTTGTATCGATATAGTTTGTTGTTCCACTTTGTAATTACATTTGAGGACATCAAACTTTATTTACCTAACGATGTCATCTTGCTCACTCACCTTGGTCAAGACTTGTTCAAGCATATGCTCAGTCTGGGTCAACTTATCAATGATACAATGTTGGTGAGGTAACCTTTCCAATGTCCAACATCTTCACTTTTGGTTTTACTTGAGGCTCCTGTAGATGAACTAACAGATGGTCCAGCTTGCTTTTGAAGGGGTTAGTAGACTTGGGCAACTACAGAAATCTTGTCCATGCTCTTAGTGATCTCATTAAATGGTTGTCTTATGAACTCCCAATTGACTCCTCCAAGAAATGTGTCAACCTGCCCTTGTTGTTCAGAGGGTAATATTCGGTCGAAGCTAGCCACAACTCGACATCAGTTAGACCATGGTTCTGATTTGCTGCCAAACACTGCTTGTATCTTTCCCAGACCGCTGCCAAAGGTTCTCCTGGTAGTCATTTGAAATTACAGATGTTGTCTGTAGCTTCTGCCCATTGGACTCTCTACAGAAGTTCATAAGAAAGATTCTCTATAGTTCCCTCCAGTTAGAGAAAACATAGGGTGGAAGAATTGATTACCATTCTACAGCTTCACTCCGGAGAGTCATGGGGAAAACCTGAATAGCCATGGCCTCCCAAGCATGATGTCTTGTCCCAAGGACCCCTCTCAATGTTTGAGTGAAATTCTGTATATGGATTTGGGGATCCTCGAACTCTTGCCCATAAAATAAGACGAGCCTCTGCAAAGTTTCCAACAAGTCATTTGCAATGTAGTATGTTTGCTCAGTCATAGTGCCAGCCAACTTGCATCTAAAATAAACTAACGAAAACAAACAGAAAAAGAAAAATAAAGGAGACACCAGATATCAACAATAAAATTAACTAATAGCGAATTCAAGTCAAAACCTAATTGTTTCTAGTATTTATGACCACAATCTCTAAATGGGGGATTTTTGTGATTCAAAGTGAACTAAAAAACACTAATTAAAATGTGAGAAAACACTCAATTTTGGGGACAACTTAGGAATTGTGTTCCTCATGTTTCGTTGACTTGATTACCATAGATACATAACTATAATTGGTGAGTCGCATGCAAGATGGTAACTTAGGTTCTTCCATCCCTCTTATGAAGGTGAAGACTGAATATCACCATGGCACTTGGTCGGCCACCATGGCGTGCCAACTAACCGTTACCAATATTTCCAGTCAACCTCCCCATGGTCAGGTTTGGTCGATTAGAAGGGAACACATTAGCCAAATTCTATCATCTACTTCCCTTTTCCTATTCGTCACTACCTTATTCGGGATTGTGATAGTAGGAGGGATTTGGTGTTATCCACCACCAAGCAACAATAAAAATGAAGAGAAATAGATAATACATGCAAAACCCCAATCATGGAAATGCAAGAAAACTAGGTTATTTCAAATCAACTACCCATGGTTCCCACAACCCCAAGTTCTGGGTGCTTAGCTACTCATGGCTAAAGCAAAACACACAAGAATGCATATTATAGACATAACTGAGAGTTCCACCAATAACAATGAAGGAGATAGGCATCACAAGTTGCAAACCCACAAGCTTGATTGATCAACAATGAGTACAAGGCCAGATTTGCAATACCCAAAATGGTTTTGTCAAGAGAGAACACTAATCTATCCTAAAAACCTAAGAAAAGCTTAAAAATGTAATTGTCATATGTCTACTGGTCAAACCCTTATAAAAAAAACCTAACTTATTCTATATATAGTATTTATAAAATAACCCTAGAATTTACATAAAAAAGACAGTTGGCAGCTGATAAGTCTCGCAATTCTGATTTGTAGGATGACCAACGAGTCATAATCGGGGTCTCGTATCAGGTTCTTGGCATCTTGGACTTAACTAGTACGACCTATAGGTACAAGTCATTACTTGGGCTACAACTCGTATGTTTATCTCCTTGGCTTTATTGTTCAGTTTTTGGTCTAACATTTTGTCTCTCTAATTCCTGCTACGGGTCTACCTATAAGAGTCGTAATACAAGCTGGGCTCGTAGGGGTCACCTTTACTTGGTAGATTTCTGATTTTTGGTCTCTGATTCTTGCTACGACACAACCTACGATTCATAGCGTGAGTTATGACTCGTAGGTAGGCTTGTAGGACCTATGCTTCAGTAAAATCTACAACTTTTCTTCAAAATCTTATGAACTTAACTTTTCTGCAAGATTAACACAAAAACACATCAAAACACTGAGAAGTCACTTCAAGAAGTCATAAAATCCCTTGTTTCAGGCACCAAATGTGTCGTATTTTGACAGCACAGTAGAGCTGCTCAGATAGATAGTAGGTCAGATTTGCAAGGCGGGTGCTGAGCCTACGTGGGTGACTAACCACATCAATCTCATCGTGAAGTCTTATCACTCATTCTAGGCAAAAATTTTGTGGTCCATTATCCGTTGGTGAATCATACCCATATTTACGGATAATGTGATCATATTGGAGAGAGTTTACTATTAGCAAGTATTCTAGTTGGCTACAAGACTGAATGGGCTCACATTATAGTGGAGTAGATCCACGAGAGAGCGATCTGTACCCAGACTGCATTGCCTTTTCCCATCCTGATACATAGATTATTCAATGCAGCCGGGATATAGGTTTCTCTCCACTTGGATCCACTTGTAGAGGCCTTACGCACAATGGATCCTAGCTTAATCAAGGGTGATACGAACCAGATGGCCCTATAGAGAGCATCTCTCCTCCCATTGCAGTGTCATTCCCCATTGAACCACAGACTCAGGAGCGGCCCCCAGTCACTACTAGTGCTACTCCGGCTACTTTTGAGACGCCTCCAACTATTGAGATCGAGGTGATGCCATCCTTCAGCACACCTGCACCAGCACCTTCTACTATACAGGTTGATTCTACAGACTTGTCTTTTATGTCTACTATTACTTTTCAAGCATTGGTGCATATGGTAGCTACGATAGAGTTCCAATTGCAAAGGTTGGCTGGCCAAATTAGACCATGGGTCCATCAGATGGTCCAGGAAATAGAGAAAAGGTCTAAGGCATAGACTATGAGATGATAGATGAGAGAGTTAGAGCAGTGAATGCTGGAGTAGATGCCTTTAAGGATCGAGTCCCAAAAAGGATCGAGGATACCCGGCCTGCTGATATGATTGCAGTGACAGAGGAGTTGCCCAAGTTCAAGGACGACTTGTTAAGGATGTTAAAAACTTTATCCTCTAAATAGAAGAGGCCTCTTGTCCCCAGTTATATTAGAAATTCCTTATTGATTTTCTTACCAAACAGTCTATTACAGATCTTCACTTCAATCATAGGAAGGAGAGAGGACTGATATGGAGATAGAGATATAGGCTAGATAAATTCCCTCAAATCCGTGTACGAAATCTTGCTGGTACCGTACCATTAAAGAGGAAAATCCTACCCCTGATCATGCCTCAAAGAAGAAAGAAAGAGTTCGAGAAGGTTTAATTGGCCGAAATGAATTTCTAGATTCACAGATTTATCAATGTCATGTTGGTAAACAGAACCAAATTCTAAAATACCTCGAAAGGTTTAAAGATAAGAATCATGTTTTTACTTCAGGAAATGAAAAACTTGAATCGCCATTCGTTTGAACGAGGTTGGGATGCGCTTTTGTCCTTAAAGGACAGAGGTGGCACCAGCGGGTGATGATATATTTGATTAGTTTGTGGACTGCCTACATGTCCACGGGAAGAAGCTCCTCGAGAGCAATGACCGAGCGGTGAGCCAAAAGAGGCTAGGACTGATGATGAGGTAGTAGCACTAGAGGAGCCAATACTGGTAGAGGTGGTGTAGGAATCTCTAGCTTGGGTCGCATTGAGTAGGGACCGGGAGTAGCATATAGCATAGGAAGAGAGTAGCTCGCTGGCAGCTACAGCTGGGACCACCGAGGAACTTGGACCACAGGAGCTCCAGTACCCCAGGATCAGATGGATGCCGGTGCTTGAGCACTATGTGTTTGATTTTTTGACCCCCTTCCTTATATGCTACTTATGGATACTTTGTTCTTTGTGTAAGATAATATTTTCTTTATGTTGGTTTTTCAATACTTTTAAATATAGTGTTTTGAATGTTGTTTTTACTATGTTTTAGATTTTTGCTTTTAACTTTTGGTTTTTTATATATATATATATATATATATATATATATATATATATGTGTGTGTGTGTGTGT
>JAABOM020090852.1:0-28715 GCA_011800125.2 Solanum clarkiae | reverse complement strand
TAAAATGCTATGCCTATTCTTTATTTTCATAATTTGCGATGAAATAACACTTTCATTGCTAGTATGTCGCTATTTAGCGACATATATTGTATTATCGCTAAGATCCATCACTAAATCGTGTTTTTTTGGTAGTGAATGGTAATTAAACGAACTAAAAGTGTACTGCTTTTATTTATTAGATTAAAACTATCGATCTCTGAAAGTCGATATTTCGTTTTAAAAAATTAATATAGAGACCTAAAGCTGTCGATATTGAACTATTTAGATTAAAAGAAATGAAAGTGCACTCGGTATATAGATTAGATTAAAATTACCGATTTCTAGAACTCGATATTCTATTTTAAAAAAGGTTAATATAGTGACCTCAGAATGTCGATATTAAACTGTTGTGATCCGAATTCTGGACATCGATATTCTATTTTAAAAAGAATATCGACCACTGAAGGTCGATTTTAATAAAAACAATTAAATAAAATAAAATGTTAATTAAAATTCATTGAAAAATAATTTTTTAGTTTTTTTTATGAAACTGAAATAAAATAATTTTTTTACTTTTTCGGAAAAATTTCGGACCTCTTGAAGATGGTATATATATATATATATATATTATTTGTGAAATTAATATTTATGGATGGAAGGTTAAGATATGGAGGAAAATTATTAACTAATGATTATTACTCAGCAGGTCATAACTCTATAAGTAAAAGATTTGAGAAAATCCTATTAGTTATTATTCAAAAGGTCACAAATATTAATTGATATTTTGTGTCAATTTGTGTCAAATTGATTTGTCCCATTTAGCATTACCGCTTTTTATTTAAAAAAGATAAACTTTTGTCATGTCTTCCATCTAGTCATGTACAGATATATATTACAACACACAATAAGTACAGGAATTATAGTACAATTAAATATCAGAGAATAGTATCCTCAAAGAGTTAATTTTTGTTCCAATTCTATCATTTATGTTGTTAACATTACCAGTGTCACTTCAAAGATAGAAATTTCAATACCCCTTGCAAAGTCGTGATAGTTGATAAACTAATGTATACCGTATTAAAAGCGTGATTTTATAATTATTTGAATTTTTTGTTTTTTTAAAACACTCTATTTTAGACAAAATCATCTTTTCATTATTTTTCTTGATTTTATTATTTTATCTTTTATTTATTTAGTTTTAAGATTGACTTTTGAATTATAATTTTTTTATATTTATATTTTATAATTCACTATTGATTGAGAACTATTCTATATAAATAATTATCTAGGCTATAAAGGAAAAACGAAAAATATTATTTTCTTTCTAATATTTAAGACTTTGAAATTAACTAAAGTTTTGATTATCAAATATTTTATTAATAAAAGCATGTAACATAGCAAATTTAAAAAGAAAAAGAGTAATTAAAATTATATTGAAACATTAAACTACTCCTTTTATATTTAAGAATCTTTTTTTAAAATTAAATTTTAATCAATTAATTATTTAAATCCTACCTATTCAACTCCAAATTATTACTTAATGTATTTATAAACTATTAATATATCTCTGTATTATAACTTATTGAATTGATTGTCTCATATTTGCCCGTTCATAATATATTGCATCAAATTCAAAGCATTTATTTAATTTTGTTTATATGAACATTGTATTTATTTTATTGGCAAATACTATATATATCTTTATATATAATTTTTAGATTGACACAACACATACGTGCAAAAAGCGCACACTAAACTAGTAGTTTGAAACATAAGAATTCGTATCTTGTTATGATTTCCAATACCTTACTTTCTATTTATATATTAGTTTCAACTTACATTCCATTTAAGTGGTTAGATGTTTAGATAGTTAGCAAAGCAATTCTAGATTTCTGTTTGAATTTTGATGCAACTATTAAGAAAAAAAATAATTATAGCTGTTTAACCACTCGTAACTCTATGGCTTGTGGGTTAGATATAATGTTAGAAAGGAGGAGATTATACTCAGTTTTTGATAATAGGAAGTCATAAATTAGTTGTCTAGTCTCTAAATCTCTCTAATTGAGTGTTGTTCAAGGAGCAGTTTCTTAGAACAATCCTTTTTTCTTCCTAATTTCTTGTTGAGTCTTCTAGAGCTGTATCTTTGGTATCATAGCCAACATTTCTTTGATATGTGAGATGGTGAATCACAACACTAAGGTTAAAGAAAATGCACAGGGAGATTGACAATTTAAAAGGATCCGTTGGAACTATGGTAGAATTGATCAAAATTGTTGACATCAAAGTTGTGAATGCCATTAATGAAATCAAGAAAGTAATACAAACAAAGACCATTGGAAATGAAAATCTAGGAAATGGAACAATAACGGCACCAATTGAGGATGAAAGGCAAGTTTCAGGAGGTGTGAGGATGAATCTAGTAAAACAAGAGGAATATCAATTACTAAGCAAAAATCATCCAGTAGAATTTTCCAAGTTTGATGGAACTGGGTTGAAGGATTGGATTAACAAGAGTGAACAATTTTTTGACAAAGATAAAACTCCAGTATCTGCTAGGGTCGAGCTGCCATCCTGTAGCCTTGAAGGAAAAACACTACAATAGCATCATGAAAACTAAATACACCAGAAAAAGGCCAAGCCGGAAAGAATATGTGAGGTGTTTGTATTCCAGATTCAGTATAAAACTATTTGATGATCCCATTTGGGGGACTTGAAGGACAAGAGGCTATAATGAAAAATTCAGTGCTACATGTGTGCAAGAACAAGAGGCAATTGTTGTTTCTGGAATTGGAAAAGAACTGTTAGAGTAGGAAGATAAGGGGGAAAATTGCATCATGATCCTTTGGAAATATTTGCTATGATGGCACAAGGCTTAGCTACTGATTCTGAGGGGTCAATTATGCCTCATGTTTCAGTACATGTTATGAATGGCGTTCAGGATTTCAGGACTATGAGGGTCACTACTTCTTTCAGGGTTAAGGCTATTCATGTTTTGATTGATATAGGTAGCACACAAAATTTTTTTGAACCATAATATAGATAAAATGTTATAATGTTGTTTATCAGACAAACTCTTTTTATATTGATCGGCGGCTGGTGGTAATAAGGTCCACTACAATTATGTAAAGGTTTACTTGGAAGATACATGGTGTAGTATTTAATCATAATATGCTAATATTCCCTATTGTGGGGATGTAATATGTTATTGGGAACACAATGATTGATCGCTGTTGAAGATATCAGGTGAAATTTCAAATAGTTGAAAATCTAATTTACCATCCTGAGTCACAAGGTATCCTTAAAATGAATTTAGCCTCCTTCTATCAATATAATGCACAAAGGGAAAATGGAAAATTACTAGCCCTACTATAAGGTCACGTAAAGTAGGAAGTCGGAAGATGTAGAAAAGTGCTGAATTGGAAATTTTAGGCCAATATACGAGCTTCATTTACGGCTCATGGTTCAAATCACAGGTCATAGACAAGGCTCGTGGATTGAATGGTAGGGTGAAAAATTTGGCTAAGTGAAGGGGCAATCTATGAGGGGTATTTACGGTCCGTAAATAAAACTACGAATCATAAATGAGTGTTCGTAGAAAAAGGTTTAAGATGGTCTAAGTTGGATTTTTAAACCATGAACTACGAACAAACATGAAGAGTCATAGCTATTTTTATAAGTCATAAAAAGGGCTCGTAGTTTGGGGTCTTGAGTTTGAAAATTTCCTAAATGTTGGGCTATTTTACGGAAGGGTCTATAACCCGAAAACCAATCTATGAGTCATAAAGCGAGCTTATAGGTTTAGTTTCTGAGACTGTTTCTGAGAGTTCAAATATAAACAAAACGAGACCCCTTATCTATGGCACATGTTCCATTTTACGACCCGTAGATGGTGGCCGTCATTTGGGTCCGACAGATTTTAATGAAGGGTATTTTCATCTTTTCCCTGTATCCTAAACACAACACTACTTCATATAGAGTCTAATTCTACCTATATCAGTCCCTAACCCTAACTCAAACTCTCATTCACTCCCCACTCAAAATTCTTTCAAGTTTCTAAGGCAAGAATCCTCTCAAGCAAGGCAAGGAGAAAGCTAGAGTTTACAAGGTTTCTTCTCCAAATCTCAAGCTTCTTTTTTGATCTTTAAATTAAGGTACGTGAGTTTGATTTATGGATCCCTTTCACCCACTAAAGTCCAACAATCTTCTATTTTACCTTTTCTTTAAGTTATGAAATTTTATGGGTTTCATGAGTTCTCTTTTAAATAATGACATTGTGAGGTATTTTCTTATGAGGTATATTGATACAATGATATAACATGTTATGATTTGTCAGGATTTTAAAGATGAATTTCATGGTGATTCTATCTAGGATTTTGAAGGTATAAAGTGGGGTTCTAAGAATGATTTTTGAATGAATAAATTTCATCATGTTATTGCATAGTACTCTTGATTTGCATGCTTTTAAGTTTACTTGCATGAGCCCACTAAGTTTTAAACTAAGTTCCTAGATGAAGTATGCTATGAAAGATAAGGGCTTTCCAACAGAAGTTCATGAAAGTTAATGAAAATTTATGAAGTTTTTAAGCTGTCCTTTTATGATGTTTAAGATGGTGAAAAGCTAATTCTTACCAAAGATGGACCCTCATGTAAAAAGACTATTCTCACTTGAGTGGATTCCTAAATTAATGGGATACTCTTATAAGATGATGTTTATATTTTCAAACTTATGAATGTATGATCATGATAATGTTATAAAGTATTTTGATGGAACTTGACTTAGCGCCAAATAAGGATTGATATGAGGTTCAGTAAGGGAACCTTAGTAGCAACTTCTTATCTCATTACCTATGTGACACTATAGGAGCCCTTGTAGGCTAAGGCTAATGGATTCACAATAGCAAAGTTAATATTAAGATATGCAAACATAAATGATGAAATTCTACCTGACAAGTAGACTTCTTTTGCCAGCGTAGGGGGTTATGTTGGATTCCATGTAGTAGCTCACATGGTCTTAAATGTCGTTTATGTTTGACTCCCATATAGTTAGGTATATGATTTTTATGTTACTTCAAAGCATGTTTCACATGATGCATTGATCATTTATTACATATTGAGCTTTACTATTTGATTATAACTATGCATATTGCCTATGATGACATTACAATTTCATGCATGATGACATTACAATTTCATGTATGATGATATTATGATTTTGTGTGTTGCATTTATATCCCATATTCTTAATACATTCCAAAATACAAACACATATTTTACCTATATAATATCACCATGTAGGGACCGACGCTTCTCCTTCTTTAGCACATGGCTAGATCTTTGGACGGTTGAAGACTAGTAGTTTAGTGAGTTCTCTAGTTCAAGGAAAACACCTATTTTCATTCAAGCTTGTACTTTGAGACCTTTACTTTCTATATTGTATTCCTTTCGCTACATATACTTGGGGGTGAACTTTGAACATGTTTTAGGACCCACCAAATCTTTATCTAGATGGTATGTTTGGACAAAGTGTATAAAATTTAATTTGTTTTTTTTTTTTGGATTTTTAAGTTGAATGTCCCTTAGTCCTATTTTTTATTTTAAATTTCACATTGTTTTTGTTTAAATACCCAAGAATTCTTAATGAATCTAAGAGGCTTGGGTGAGGTGCCTTTGAGTTTCTCATTTGCCGTGTTACAACTAGAGCCTACGGTTGGATTGTGACAACTTGGTACTAGAGCTTGAGATTTTAAAATGGTCATTGGATATCCAACATACTGCGTTGTATAGAGTCTTGTTCATAGTTGTAAAGCATTCCAGAATCATTAATGAGGTGCTACGAGACATTTAGGAAACTTTTCTTTATTCATGATTCATGTCCTTCATTTAGAAGTTGCTTAAGGATTCCCCTATTTAATGGCATTCTCTTTGCGATTTTATATATCATGCCATTGAGAAGAGTTCCTCCACTAAGGATGCGAATGAAGATCAAATCCCGCTAATTCCTCAAGAAGAGGGGGTTTCATATGTGGAGTTCTGATCCGCCTTCACCATGTAGGCTCAACTCATGGCCAACCAAGTCAATTGGGAGATTGTTCTTCCTCCCTAAGTACCTACCTCAACAACTAGGATTTGGGACTTCATGTGGACGAGGCTGCTCGATTACCATGGCTCTAGGGAAGGAAATTGCATCTTTTGAATCAAAAACTTGATGAGGATTCGATAAAGTTCATTGATGAGGCTTATCAGATTGGCGCATGGCTGTTATGGGGTTACTACCACCGGAAACAAGGCTAAGCTTATGGCTTATCAACTCAAATGCATGGCCAAATATAGTATGATCAATGGGTTGAGGAGAGAAGGGAACTGGGACCAATCTCTTAGGAATAATTTAAGGGAGCCTTTCTCAACTTGTGTTTTTCGTTGGAGCTAAGGGAGACCAAGGTGAAAGAGTTCATCAATTTAAGGCAAGGCAACGCGAGTATGAGGGAATAATCCCTTAAGTTCGCCAAGCTCTCAAAGTATGCACCGTTCATGGTTGCCGACCTAAGGGGAAGGATGAGTAAGTTCATTCAGGGTAATTACCATGCTAATGAAGGATACGGATATCTCCCGCCTCATGAACTATGTAGAGCAAATAGAGGCGAAAAAGTTGAAGGAGTGTGCCAAAGAGTCCAAGAGGGCTCGAGTTGATGGTGGTGGATTTTCTCACCAAAGAGTTGGTGGACATGGCAAGTATCATGGTGGACAAAAGAAAGTGGGCTAAGGTTTAGTCAATGCTCCTTGGACAAGTTTCAACAAAGGCAAGGGGTCTAACCCCAAGCCTTAAAGAGGTTTGTGTGTTCAAGCCTCCCCAAATTGCACTAAGTGTGGAAGACCCCACAAAGAGGATTGTCTAGCAAGTTCCAATGCATGCTTTAAGAGTGGAAAACCCAACCATCATGCTAGGGAGTGTAGAAGTGGAGGTACTAGGCCTCAAGTCCCGGGTGGTCAAGCTCAAGGAGGTGCTCCAAGGGCCAACCAATTCTATGCTTTACATGCCTGACAAGAAGTGGAAGAGACTCTGACTGTTGTTACCGCTATGTTGAAAGTTTATAATTTTGATGTGTATGCATTGTTAAATCCCAGAGCCAATTTGTCTTTTATAACTCCTTTCCTTGCAAGTAGATTCAATGTAGGCCCCAAAGTCTTGCTTGAACCATTTAAAGTTTATACTCTCATAGGTGAGTCCTTTTTTGCTAAAAGAGTCTATAGAAATTGTCCTATGTTTATTTGCGTAAAGTTATCCCTTGTTATCTTGTAGAACTCTCCATGGTGGATTTTGATGTTATTCTTGGGATGGATTGGTTTCATGCCTCCTATGCTTCTATAGATTGTCAAACTCGTGAAGTCAAATTCTAATTCTCAAATTGAGTGGAAGGGTAGTAGTTCGATATGTAAGGGTTGATTTTTCTCCTATCTTAAATCTCATCAATTGATTTCCAAGGGTTGTGGCTATCAACTAGTGAGAGTTATGGATGTCACTTTCGATGTTTCGTCTTTTGAATCAGTTCCTATTGTCAATGAATTCTCCAATATCTTTCCAGAAGAATTGCCTGATGTACCACCAGAAAGGAAAATAGATTTAGACATGTATTTATTCTCGATACCCAACCTATCTCCATTCCTTCTTAATAAATAACCCTAAAGGAGTTAAAAGAATTGAAAAAACAATGGAAAGATTTGTTGGAGAAGGGTTTCATTAGGCCAAGTAAGTCTTCATGGGGTGCTCCAATATTGTTTGTAAGAAGGAATGATAGGTCACTCTGGATGTCTATAGATTATCGACAATTGAACAAAGTGACCATAAAGAACAAGTATCCACTTTCAATAATATATGACTTGTTTGACCAATTGCAAGGGGATAAACATTCTCTAAGATTAATCATTGGTCCAGTTATCATCAATTGAGGATAAAGGAGTGTGACATTTTGATCACACCCAAGGTATACCTCCCAATTAAGGTAGAAGTGGTCGCTGTTTCAAATATAGAACCTAACAATGATTACAGTCGATCTCATGAGGAATATGATCTAGACTTGGAGTAATTAAAGTAATTTTGAGGAATTAATCAACTTATTTCAAAAAAGGGGGTTTTTGTTTTAAAACGCAATTACTAAAAACTACACTAAGAACAATTAGAATGTAGGTATTACGAGTTCAGTGAGAGAAGTAATGTCACCACCCAAGCCTAGGGCCTAGACGTGATATGACAAATGAGAAGTTTAAGGATAACCCAAACAAGCCTCTTGATTGTAACATATACACATCCTTGGTTGCGAAAATAAAAATAAGCAACAACAAGAGTCAAGTATAAAAAGGGAAGTGAGACTACGGGAAATCTTTCATAAACATAGAAACATAAGAAGAGTCAAGCTTGAAAGTATATGCAAACTTAGTATCCAACAACACCTCTACTTTAGAATGGAGCGGGGGACAAAACACTTCCTGAGATCATCCTCATAATAATAAGTATCCAACATAAAGAAGATATCTCAACATAACATGAAATAAGTAGATATTATCCTCGGAGTTGAGGACTCACCCAAAGCTTTCTTCTAAGAACCGAACTAGCCACGTGGAAGAGGATGATAAAAAGGAGCTTTGGTTCCTACATGGTGATATTATGTAGGCATAGTATATGCGTTAGTATATATGAATGTACTAAGTATGCTGCGTATAATGCAACAAAGATATAAGCCATCATATTCAAGATACATACATATAAGCAATAGATATAATCTCAATATGACATGTCTGATCAATACTTATAATACAACATGCATGTAAAGCATTCAACTTGCATAATATATAATACATATGTGGGAAGAGACCTCAACTGACAGAGTCCAAACAGCTACAACTTGGAATGTAAGGCATGACACCCCTTCGAGACAGGTGATCGGGCATAACACTCCCCGGCAAAATGTGGTCTACTTGCCAAGGCAAACCAAACATTATAAGTATGATAATATACACTAGATGAATCCACTAGTATAGCAAGAGTAATAAATAATCCTATGGTGGCACATAGTTTAAAGACTAAAAACTTTATATAAGGACCTCTTGTGTTGAGCCCCCATCTTAAGCCTCAACCAGTGCTAAGTCAAATTTCACGGAATACTTGAAATAATCATAACTTTAATAACTTGTAAGAAACATGATAACATGACATGAGTAGCTCTTAAACATTCTTGACCTCTACAAATTAGCCTGATTTGAACGTAAGAGTAGATAATAATCATGCATGAACCCTTGCTTTAATATGAAATGGCTCACAAGAGGCAAACATCTTGAAATAGGGCACAATTTGTTACGTGAAAAATCATGAATACCTTTCATTAATTAAATACATGGTTGAAAGCCCTTAATCATCGTGAAGTCACTTGTCCTGTAAATCATGTAAACAACTTGAGAATTCTTCTCATATAATTTCATCAAACATATGGTGGGTTCATAATACTTGTTCAAAATCATGCAACTCAACAGTAACAAGATGAGTAAAAACAATTCAAAATCAACTCACCAATATTTTAGTAAAACCCTTAAATTGGGTATCACGAAATCCATATCAAAAGTTCATCATAGTTCATAGTTTTCTTAGTTCAAATCATACATAGTCTCAATAGACATAACTCAACTCATGGAATAAGCTTAAAATAGATATTCATGCATAATCAATCAATACTTGATAAAACCCCAACATAATTTGTGTTCATATTTCATAATAAAAGATACCCATAAGTAATACAACTTGAAATCATGAAATTTTCTTAAAAATAGAAGGTGGGTCTCCATGGGTGAAAGGACTCATGGATGAAGAACCACATACCTCAAACTTAGATTTTCTTGAAATAAGCTTGAAGGAGACTTGAAGCTTGAGATAAGTTCTTGAGTTCCAAAATTGAGCTTGAAATCCTTGAATTTGAGTGAGAGATTTGATGAAGTCTTGGAGAGGCTTTGGAGAGGGTTTTGTGAGTTATAGAGTTGAAAAATGGATAAGTATGGGAGATTTCACATTTAGGACATGGGGTTATTACTTCAATGCCGTTGGACGAGATAAGAAAATGGCAAATATTTTACAATAGTCCGTTCCCCTGGCATGATGCGGACCAGACGCGGAGCATGATTTACACTAGTTCGCGCCCCAGGCGCGTTGCGGCCTGGGCGCGGAAAGACATTGAAAATTCAAAAATTAGAAAAAAATATTTCTCGCTACGGGTCTTTTAAAATCCGAGTTATACCCATTTACCACTCAATTTTGCAAAATGATCAAGAATATTAAGTCAGATTTTCAAAATCACAAACGAATTTTGAGATATATAGAAATTACGATTATGGGGCATTCCGAGGCACATGAGGCGCATTTAAATATCTCCCCCTTGGGAACATTCGTCCCTGAATGTAAAAGAAATATGAGTAAGAGAAGTAATTATGAAGCTTTCAGCCCGACATGAGTGCAACAAGTGCACTTAAACTTCATTTTCATAAAGTCTCAACATGAATATTAAAAATCACCATAAACTTGTTACCATGAACATGAATTCATGCAAGATGACATGAGGGCTAAAACTTAAGACCAGAAATCATAGATGGGACTTAGTTATTACCTTAAGCTTGAATAGAGTGAAAGAATTACATATATTGCCTCTTCATGTCTGCTTCGGCTTCTCTAGTGACACTTTTGACTCGTTAATTCTCCCAAAAGGACTCTTACGGATGTCACATCTTTGTTTACTTGTCTATCTAACATCTCCACCGGGACCTCCTCATAGGTCAAATTATCCTCCGCAACACCCATAACTTCTAAGGACACTATAGCAGTTGGGTCACCAACACATCTCCTCAACATAGACACATGGAAAACTAGATGAACCATATTCATTTTCATAGGTAACTCCAAATCATATGCAACCTTACCAACTCTCTTCAAAATTCTATAAGGTCCCACAAACCTTGAGCTCAATTTCTCTTTCTTGCCAAACCGGGCCACACCCTTCATGGATGAGACCTTCAAGTAAATCCAGTCACTAACGTTAAACTCAAAATCTCTTCTCCTCATATCGGAGTAGGACTTCTGTCTACTTTGGGCCATCTTCAACCTCTCCCTTATCAACCCCAATTTCTCCAAAGCTTCAATAACCAAATCCGGGCTTAACAAAGCAAATGCCACGGATGCCAAATTTTCAAAGCAAACACCACGGCCGCCAATTCAAGATCATGGGTTTGATAATTTCGCTAATGCACCTTAAGTTTCCTAGAGTTATGTGCTACCACCTTGCCATTTTGCATAAAAAAATACCCCAAACCAATTCTTGAGGCATCACAATAAACCACAAACCCTTCTAACCCAGCCGATAAAGCCAAGATAGGAGCAGAGATAAGCTTTTCTTTTAAAGCTTGAAAACACTTTTCACATTCATTGATACAAATAAATTTTTCCTTCGTTTAGGTCAACTTCATAATAGGGGAAGCAATAGAAGAGAAACTATTTACAAACCTCCAGTAGTAACTTGCCAAACCCAAGAAACTCCTAATATCTGTTGGAGTCAAGGTCCTGGCCAATTTCTTATCACCTCCATCTCCTTAGGATCCATCTTAATGCCATCACCTGATACCACATGCCCTAGAAAAATGACTTCTTTCAATCAAAATTCACACTTTTCATATTTAGCAACCAACCTCACATCCCTCAAGATTTGCAACACCACCCTTAAGTGATTCACATGTTCTTCTTCACTTCGGGAATAAATCGATACATCATCAATAAAGACAACCACAAACCTGTCAAGGTAGGATTTGGAGACCCTATTCATGAGATCCATAAAGATAGTCGGTGCATTAGTCAATCTAAAAGACGTAATCACAAATTCAAAATGCCTATACCTAGTTCGAAAAGCTGTCTTGGGAATATCACACTCCTTCACCTTTACTTGGTGGTATTCGGGCTGAAGATAAATCCTAGAGAAGTGACGAGCCCCTTGTAGTTGATTAAAAAGGTTATCAATCCATGGTAGTGGGTACTTGTTCTTAAGGTGACCCTATTAAGTTACTAGTAATCAATGCACACTCTAATGGAACTATCCTTTTTCTTTACAAACAACACCAGTGCACCTTAAGGTGACTTGCTAGGCCTTATGAAACTGCTCTCCAATAAATCCCTCAATTGATCCTTCAACTCCTTCAACTTCACCGGGGTCGTACGATTAGGGAAAATGAAAATGGATTGTATATCGGGAAGGAGGTCTGTACAAAACTCTATTTCCCTTTTGGGAGGAATACCGTGAAGCTCATCGGGAAAGACATCAAGAAACTCATTGACCACCGGAATCGACTCAATAGAAAGGACTTTAGATGCAACATCCACAACCCTTATAAGATGGTAAATGCAACCCTTAGAAATCTACTTTTGAGCTTTAAGACAAGAAATGAATCTACCCTTGACTAATACATTACAACTTTCCCACTCAAGGATGGGCTCATTAGGGAATTGGAATCTCACTCTATAGGTCCTACAATCAATGGAAGCATAATATGCATGTAACTAATCCATCTCAAGAATAATATCAAAATCCACCATGACAGGTTCAAAAAAATCACAAGGCAAGATTTTATGCAATATGAACACAGGACTATTTCTGTTGACTCTTTTAACAACAATGGACTCACCAATAGGGGTAGACGCTTCATAAGGTTCACACAACAATTCAGGACTTACATGAAGCTTTTTGGCAACAAAAGGGTAATGAAAGAAAGAGCGGCACCTAGATCTATCAACGCATACACATCAAAATAAAAAATCTTTAACATACCGGTGAAGCACCAGACCAAGTCTAGTGACCCCTAGAGGGGTATGGTTGAGATCATCGATGGTCATCTTCAAAATTTCTTGTAGCCCAGGGACAGTGTCTCAACTTGTGATCCTTTGCGCCACACTCAAAATATGCACTCAAACCAGCCAAATAATCTCCCGGATGGTACCTTATACACTTGTGACACATAGGAGAAGCTTGAACACTGATACCCTTGCCTTGATTTTTGGGACTAGTAGAACCACCACCCTTGGCACCAACGTGCACCCTTTGAGTCCCATGCATGCCATGTCCTAGGGGACGATCATCTTTACCTTTTCTTGGAGCATATGGACAATCGACAATCTTGTGGCCCATCTTGCCATACCAAAAGCATACACTTGTGTTCCTCCGAAATGTTCCACTATGATTTCTACATATTTTGGGCACTTAGGACGGGTCACTACACCATTACCACTAGGCTTAGCATACAGAAGCCTAACTTCAATTTGAGCCCTTCTTCCCCCTTCACTTGAGGCCACCGAGCCATCTCTCATCTTATGCCTAACATCGCCATGCTTGAAACAACCCTCAGTGCCCGCTAAACATTTCTCTTGATGCTTCTTACCACACCCCTGACAGATGACAAAATGGATCCTTTCCTTTTTGTACTTGGGCACCAGTAGACTAGTATAAGATGAAGCACCCTCGATTCGGGCTCTCTTAGCCTTTCTCTCACCCCTCTTATCATTTGAGATCTCAAGGGAACCCACCAATGGGTTGTGTTGAGTGGTTACAACCTTAGCCAAATAGCCATACAACATTGCGAACCTCCGCATTTGATATATCACCATTGCAAAGTTGATCCTCAAGTGGGAGATGGTTATCGTCCTGTCCACCATTCTGAGTAGCTTGAGACATATTCTGAAGCGTAATAGTTAAGGATCAGTAATAAGCCTTAAGGGACTTAGCTATACTGCAAGACACAGATCGTGAAGAAGAGAAATATTTACTAAAATGCCTCACAGCCTCCCATTCACTAGTTGTGGCGCGCTTTGCAAACAAGAATCTAATTAACGTGGTGTGTTGGATTTTCGAGGACCAGTAACAACCTAGTGCTCTGATACCAAGCTTGTCACGACCCAAACTTAGGGCCTAGATGTGACACGGTGAATGAGAAGTCCGAAGACAGCCCAAACAAGCCTCTTGATTGTAACATGCATACATCATTGGTTGCAGAAACAAAGTTAAGCAATAATAAGAGTCAATTGATGAAAAGGGAAAATGGGACTAAGGGAAGTCTTTGGAAATCATAAGAACATAAAAAGAGCCAAGTTTATAGCATATACAAAACATATCTTATCAAGGGCTGGGGCTCAAGGGTCCTGCTACTATCTAGGTGCGAAGAACCCCGGAGGTGTCTGTAATGAGTAAAAATCTCACTCACGGGCCTAAAAGATGAGCAGACACTTCAACATGAGAGAAAAGGATCACCTAATGAATCATCGAGCTCAAAGGGGAGTAGGGAGCCAAGAACCATGCTTTCAGAGACCTAATCCAACCCGATCCGAATCTTATCTGAACTATGAGAATAACTAACTAAGCTGTGCCATAAGGGGTCATTCTGCAAAATGGACAATGTTGGGCGACAGATCGGCCATAGGAGTACTTTGGTATCTAAACCAGGACAACAAAAGTGGAGCATACGATGATGCCACCCGTTTTCATTTTGTGGAAGTCCCCGGTAGAGGAAAGAGTTGTAGGTGATGGCACGTTCTACTTCTTATCTACAGACAACACCTTTACCTTAGAATAAAGTGGGGGCCAAGACATTCACCAGGCCTCACCCTCATAGTAATGAGTATTCAACTTAAGAAACAAGTCACAACATAACAAGAAATAAGTAGATATCATCCTCAAAATTAAGGACTCACCAAATTCTTCTTCAAGGATCGAAGTAGCTATGTGGAGGAGGGTGATCAAAAGAAGCTACGATCCCTACATGGTAATATCTTCTAGGCATAGAGTATGCATTAGTATTTGAAATATACTAAGTATAGGGGTGCAATGCAACAAAGATATAAGTTACAATAATCAAAATGCATATATATAGGCAATTGATATATACTTAATATGACATGTATGAGCTATGCTTGCAAATAAACATACATGTAAAACATTTAACTTATATAAAGTATCATATATATTGGTGGGATAAAACCTTAACCAACATAGACCAAGCAAGCTACTACTTGGAATCCAAGGCATGACTACCCCTTGGTAAGGTGATCGAGGCCTTTCACCCCCTCGACAAGGTGATCGAGGCATGTCACCCCCTTGACAAGGTGATTGAGGCATGTCACTTCCCTTGACAAGGTGTGATATAACTAGATGGATCCACTAGAAAGCCATAAGAGAGAATATATATAATCCTATGGTGGCACATAGTTTAGAGACTAAAGACTTTATATAAGGACCCCTTGAGTCGAGCCCCCATCTTAAGTTTCAATCGGTGCTAAGTCTAATCCCACGTAATACTTGAAAAAATCATAAGATTAATAACTTGTAAGAAACATAAAACATGACATGAGTAGCTCTTAAACATGCTTGACCTTTAATGGTGAGCCTAACTTAAATATGAGAGTAGATAATAATCATACATGAACCCTTGCTTTAACATGAATGGCTCACAAGAGGTAAAAATCTTGAAATAGGGCTTAACTTGATAATTGCAAAATCATAGATACTTTTTATGAATTCAATACATGCTTGAAATCCCTTGGTCATCATGAAGTTACTTGACTTATAAACCATGCAATAGAGCATCAACACTTGAGAATTCTTTTCATGTTGTTTTATCAAACACATGGTGGGTTCATGATATTTGTTCAACATCATGCAATTCAAGAGTAAAACAAGATGAGTAAACTTAATGCAAATCAACCCACCAACATGGTAGTAAAACCCTTAGTTAGGGTGTCTTGAAATCCATCACAATAACTCATAATAGTTCTTAGCTTCATAGCTCAAATCATGCATAGTCTCAATAGACAAAACCAATTCATAGAATAAACTTGAAATAAATATTCATGCATAATCATTCAATATTTGATAAACCCCCAGCATAATTTATATTCATATTTTATAATAAAAGATACCCATAGGTAATGCAACTTGAAATCATGAACTTGAAGGAGACTTAAAGCTTGATATGGGTTCTTGAGTTCCAAAATTAAGCTTGGAATATTTGAATTTGAATGAGAAACTTGATAAAGTCTTGAAGAGGCTTTAGAGAGAGTTTTGTGAGCTATAGAGTTAAAAAATGATTAAGTATGGGAGATTTCACATTTAAATGGGCATGAGGCTTAAGTATGGGAGATTTCACATTTTAAATGGGCATGAGGCTTTGACCCCAATGCCCTTGGACGAAATAAGTAAACCAAGGAAAATATTACATTGGGTCGTACCCCAGGTGTGACGCAGACCAGATGCGGAGATCAAACATCATTAGTCCACGCCCTAGGAGCGTCCCGGCTTGGGCGTGGTTAGATACTGGAATTCGAAAAATTAGCGAAAATTATTTTTCGCTATTGATCTTCTAAAATTCGGGTTATACCCATTTCCCACTCAATGTTGCCTCCGATCACAAATATAAAGTTTAATTTTCGAAATCACGCACAGATTTTGAGATATATGGAAATTACGATTATGGGGCACTCCGACGCACATGAGGGGTGTTTCAATGTCTCCACCTTGGGAACATTCTTCCCTGAATATCAAAGAAACATGCATAAGAGAAGTAAACATAAGGATTTCAGCCCAACATGAATGCAACAAATGCACTTAAACATCATTTTTCAAAAATTCTCAATTAAGTGTCAAAAATCATCATAAACTTGTTATCATGAACATGAATATATGTAAAATGACATGAGGGCTGAAGCTTAAGAGTTGAAATCATAGGTGGGACTTAAGTTACTACCTTCAGCTTGAGTAGAGTGGAGATATAGATATCGCTTTTTCATGTCCTCCTTGGCTTCCCATGTGTCACTTTCAACTTGTTAATTCCTCCAAAGGACCTTGATGGATGCTACATCATTGTTTCTCAACCTCTTCACTTGTCTATCCAACATCTCTACTAGGACCTCCTCATAGGTCAAATTATCTTCCACAACACCCACAACCTCTAACAGCACTACAGTACTTGGGCCACCAACACATCTCCTCAACATAGACACATGGAAAACTGGATGAACCATATTCATTTCTATAGGAAATTCAAAAATAGATAACCTTACCAAATCTCCTCAAACTTTATAAGGACCTACAAACCTTGGGCTCAATTTCCCTCACTTGCCAAACCGGACCACACCCTTTATATGTGAGACCTTCAAGTAAACTCAATCACCAACATCTAACTCACGATCTCTTCTCCTCTTATTGGAGTAGGACTTTTGTCTACTTTGAGCCGTCTTCAATCTATCCCTTATCAACCTTACCGTCTCCGAAGTTTCCATAACCAAATTTGGTCCAATCAAAGTCATCTCATTACCCTCACCAAGGTACCTCCCTAAAGTCTCTATACACCTTTGTGGAATCGGGATGAATATAATAGGATGAATTATAGGCCTCCTTCAAAATCAACTCCCTCAAGTCATCAATATTAGGCACACAAAACCTATATTGGTACCTAAGGACACCATCTCCCTCTTGGGTGAAAACCTCCACTTTACCATCCATTACTAAGGCTTTCAATTCTAGCAAAGCGAGGTCAAGGTCTTGTTTTGACTTGACTTCCTCAATCAATGAAGATTTGGAACCATAAACAACCACCACACCACCAGCTTCAACTTCATTCAACCTAAACCCAAACCTAGCTAACCGGTGATCTTCTCTAGCCACCTCCTTGTTACCAACATCAGTATGAGCTAAGCTACCCATGGACACTTTACTTAGGGCATCAGCCACAACATTCGCTTTGCCGGGATGATAGTGTACACTTATGTCATTCTTTAAGGAGCCCTAACCACCTTCTTTGTCTAAAGTTAAGGTCGTTTTGCATGAACACATATTGGAGACTCTTGTGGTCTGTAAGCACATCAAAATTAACCCCATACAAATAGTGATGCCAAATTTTCAAAGAAAACACCACGGCCGCCAATTCAAGATCATGGGTGGGATAATTTCACTTATGCACCTTAAGTTTCTTAGAGGCATATGCTATCTCCTTGACATTTTGCATCAAAACACACCCCAAACCAATTCTTGAGGCATCACGATAAACCACAAACCCTTCTAACCCTTTCGGTAGAGTCAAGATAGGAGTGGAGATGAGTTTGTCTTTCAAAGCTTGAAAACTCTTTTCACATTCATCGATCCAAACAAATTTTGTCTTCTTTTAGGTCAACTTTGTCATAGGGAAGCAATAGAAGAGAAAACATTCACAAACCTTCAGTAGTAACCCGCCAAACCTAAGAAATGCCTAATATCCGTCGGAGTCAAGGGCCTAGGCCAATTTCTTATCACCTCCGTCTCTTTAGGATCCACCTTAATACCATCACCCGACACTACATGCCCTAAAAAAGCATCATCTTTCAATCAAAATTCACATTTTTCATATTTAGCAACCAACCTCTCATTCCTCAATATTTGCAACACCACCCTCAAGTGATTCATATGTTTTTCTTCTCTCTGCGAATAAATCGGTATATCATCAATAAAGACCACCACAAACCTGTCAAGGTAGGGTTTGAAGGCCCTATTCATGAGATCCGTAAATATAGCCAGTGCATTAGTCAACCCAAAAGATATAACCATAAATTCAAAATGCCTATACCTAGTCAGAAAAGCCATCTTGGAAATGTCACACTCACTCACCTTCACTTGGTGGTATCCAGACCAAAGATAAATCTTAGAAAGTTACTAGCCCCTTGTAGTTGATGAAAACGGTCCTCAATCCTTGGTAGAGGGTACTATTTATGGTAACCTTTTAAGTTATCGATAATTAATGCACATTCTAAGGGAACCATCCTTTCTCTTTACAAATAACATCGGTGCACCCTAAGGTGACTTGCTAGGCCTTATGAAACACTTCTCCAACAAATCCCTCAATTGATCCTTCAACTTCTCGGGGGCCATATAGTAAGGGGGAATGGAAATGAGTTGTGTATTGGGAAGGATGTCTGTACCAAAATCTATTTCCCTTTTGAGAGGAACCCCGAGAAGCTCATCAACAAAGATATCAAGACACTCATTGACCACAAGAACTGAATCAATAGGAAGGACTTTAGACTCAACATCCCTAACTTTCATAAGATGGTAAATGCAACCCTTAGAAATCACCTTTTGATCTTTAAGACAAGAAATGAATCTACCCTTGACTACCATATTACGACTTTCCCACTCAAGGATAGGCTCATTAGGGAATTGGAATCTCACTTTAAGGATCCTACAATCAATCGAAGCATAATATTCATGTAGCCAATCCATCCCGTGAATAATATCAAAATCCACCTTGACAAGTTCAACAAAATCAAAAGGCAAGACTTTGTGCAATATGAACATGGAACAATTTCTACTGACTCTTTTAGCAACAATAGATTCACCAACGGGGGTAGACACTTCATAAGGTTTACACAAAAATTTAGGACTCACATGAAGCTTTTTGGCAACAAAAGGGGTAATGAAAGAAAGAGCAGTACCCAGATCTATCAATGTATACACATTAAAATAAAAAACCTTTAACATATCGGTGAAGCACCATGCCAAGACTAGTAACCCGTAGAGGGGTATGGTTGAGATTGTCGTCGGTCATCCTCAAAGTTTCTCAGAGCCCATGGATAGTGTCTCAACTTGTGATCCTTTGAACCATACTCAAATCATGCACTCGAACCGGTCAAATAATCTCCGGGATGGTACCTTCTACACTTGTGACATGTAGGAGAAGCTTGAACACCAAACCATTGCCTTGATATTTGGGATTAGTAGCACCACCACCCTTGTCACCACCATGCACCCTTTAAGTCCCATGCATGCCATGTCCTAGAGGATGATTATCTTTACCTTTTGTTGGAGCATATGGACAATCGACAATCTTTTGGCCCATCTTGCCACACCAAAAGAATGCACCCATGTTCCTCCAAAATGTTCCACTATGATTTCTACCACATTTTGGGCACCTAGGATGGCTCACTACACCATTGCCACTGGGCTTAGCATACAGAAGCCTAACTTCAATTTGAGCCCTTCTTCCCTCTTCACTTGAGGCCACCGGGCCATCTCTCATCTTATTCCTAACACCTCCATACTTGAAACAACCCTCAGTGCCCGCTAAACATTTCTCTTGATGCTTCTTACCACACCCCCGATAGATGACAAAATAGATCCTTTCCTTTTTGTACTTGGGCACCAGTAGACTAGTAGAAGATGAAGCACCCTCGATTTGGGCTCTCTTAGCCTTTCTCTCCCCCTTCTTATCATTTGAGGTCTCGGGGGCACCCATCGATGCATTGAATTGAGTGGTTAGAACCTTGGCCAATAGACATAGAGATTGCAAACCACTGCATTTGATATATTACCTTTGAGAAGTTGATCCTCAAGTGGAGAGATATTTGAGTAACTTGAGACATATTCCAAAACATAATGGTAAGGGATTAGTAATAAGCCTTAGAGGGACTTAGATCTACCACACGACATAGATCATGAAGAAGAAAAACATTTCTAAAATGCCTCATAGCCTCTCATTCATAGTTGTGGCGTGCTTCACAACCATGAATAAGACTCTAATTGATGTGGTGTGTTGGATTTTTGAGGACCGTTAATAACCTAGTGCTTTGATACCAAGCTTGTCATGAACCAAATCTAGGGCCTAGATGTGACATGGAGAATAAGAAGTCCGAAGACAATCCAAACAAGCATCTTGATTGTAACATGCACACATCCTTGGTTGCAGAAGCAAAGTTAAGCAATAATAAGAGTCAATTAATGAAAAGGGAAAACGGGACTAAGGGAAGTCTTTGATAATCATAAAAACATAAAAAGAGTTGAGCTCATAGCATACACAAAACATATACGATCAAGGGCTGAGGCACAAGGGTCCTAGTACTATCCAGGTGTGAAGAACCCCGGAGGTGACTACAATGAGTAGAAATCTCACTCACGGGCCTAAATGACGAGCAAACACTCGAACATGAGAGCAAGGGATCACCCAATGAACGAACGAGCTCAAAGGGAGTAGGGAGGCAAGAACCATACTTTAAAAGACCTAACCTAACCTGGGCTAAATCTTATCAAAACTATGAGAATAACGGAATAAGTGGTGCCATAATGGGTCATTCTCCAAATGGGACAGGGCCAAGCCTTTAGGTTATTTAATTAGGTTGAGTGACAGATCGACCATACGAGTACTCCAGGGTATAAACTAGGGCAACAAAATTGGAGATCATGACGATGTCGCTCATTTTAATATCGTGGAAGTCCCCAGCAGAGGAAAGGAGGGTGATCAAAAGGAGCTTCGGTCCCGATATGATAATATCATCTAGGCAAAGAGTATGCGTTAGTACTTGGAATGTACAAAGTATGCAGGGTGCAATGCAACAAAAATATAAGTCACAATAATCAAAATGCATACATATAGGCAATTGATATATACTCTATATGACATGTTTGAGCAATGCTTGCGAATAAACATGCATGAAAAACATTCAACTTGCATAGAGTATCATATATATAGGTAGGAGAAGACCTTAACTGACATAGACCAAGCAAGCTACTATTTGAAATCGAAGGCATGACACCCCCTTGGTAAGGTGATCGAGGCATGTCACCCCTTTGACAAAGTGATCGAGGAATGTCACCCCCTCGACAAGGTGTGATCTACTTGCCATGGTAAATCATACAATGAATAATCCGAGGCATGTCACCCCCTCAACAAGGTGATCGAGGCATCTTACCCTCTTAACAAGGTGTAGTGTAACTAGATGGATCCACTAGAAGCCATAAGAGAGAATATATATAATCCTATGGTTGCAGATAATTTAGAGACTAAAGATTTTATATAAGGACCCCTTGAGTCGATCCCCCATCTCAAACCTCAATTGGTTCTAGGTGTAATCCCACTGAATACTTGAAATAATTATAAGTTTAATAACTTGTAAGAAAACATGAAACATGACATGAGTAGATATTAAACATGCTTGACCTCTAATAGTGAGCCTAACTTGAACATGAGAGCAGATAATGATTATATATGAACCCTTGCTTTAATGTGAATGGCTCACAAGAGGTAAAAATCTTGAAATAGGAATTAACTTAATACTTGCAAAATCATATATATTTTTCATGAATTTAATACATTCTTGAAATCCCTTAATCATCATGAAGTCACTTGACTTGTAAGCCATATAATAGATCATCAACACTTGAGAATTCTTGTCATGTAATTTTATCAAATACATGGTGGGTTCATGATACTTATTCAAAATCATGCAATTCAAGAGTAAAACAAGATGAGTAAACTCAATGTCAATCAACCCATTAACATGGTAGTAAAACCCTCATTTAGGGTGTCTTGAAATCCATCACAATAACTCATAATAGTTCATAGCTTCGTAGCTCAAATCATGCATAACTTCAATAGACAAAACCAATTCATAGAATAAGCTTGAAATAGACATTCATGCATAATCATTCAATATTTGATAAAACCCAAATATAATTTATATTCATATTTCATAATAAAAGATATCTATGGGTAATACAACTTGAAATCATGCAATTTTCAGAAAAGGAGAAGGTCGGGCTCCATGGGTGAAAGGACCCATAGATGAAGACCCACATACCTTAAACCTTGAATTCCTTGAAATGACCTTGAAGAAGACTTAAAGCTTGAGATAGGTTCTTGAGTTTCAAAATTAAGATTGGAATCCTTGAATTTGAATGAGAGATTTGATAAAGTTTTGAAGAGGGTTTAGAGAGGGTTTTGTGAGCTATTAGAGTTGGAAAATGGCTAAGCATAGGAGATTTCACATTTATATGGACATGAGGATTTGACCCCAATGACCTTGGATGAAATAAGAAAATCAAGGAAAATATTACACTGGTCCGCGCCCCAGCTGCAATGCAGACTAGACACGGAGATAAAAAAATACTAGTCCACGCCCCAAGTGCATCGCGACCTAGGTGCGGATAGACACTGGAATTCAAAAAATTAGCAAAAATTATTTTTTACTATGGGTCTTCTAAAATTCGGTTGTACCCATCTCCCACTCAATTTTACTTCCTGATTAAGAGTATAAAGTTGAATTTTTGAAATCATGCACAAATTTTGATATATATATGGAAATTACAATTATGGGGCATTCCGAAGCACATGAGGGGTGTTTCATGCATGTAACCAATCCATCCCAAGAATAATATCAAAATCCACCATATCAAGTTTAACAAAATCACAAGGCAAGACTTTATGCAACACGAACACGAGACAATCTCTATAGACTCTTTTAGCAATAGTGGACTCACCAATGGGGTTAGACACTTTATAAGGTTTACACAATAACTTGGGACATACATTAAGCTTATTGGAAACAAAAGTAGTAATGAAAGAAAGAGTGGCACCTGAATCTATCAATGCATACACATCATAATCAAAAACATTTATCATACCAGTAAAATCATCGGGCACCTCGTCTACTCCTTGCCCTCCTTGGAGAGCATAGAACCTATTTTGCCCTGGAGCACCCCCTTATTGCCCTCCTTTTTCTCTTTGACCCGCATTAGCACCTTGGCCTTGAAAACGACCATCTCTACCCTTGTTTTGAGGATGAGGACAATTAATAACCTTATGACCCATCTCGCCACAACCAAAGCAAGCATCTGAATTTTTCAAACATGGACCACCATGCTTTCTCCCACACTTTTGGCACTTAGGATGGGTCATCCCACCATTCCCACTTTAAAATCTTGGGTTGGACACCCCATTATTAGTAAATATATTATTAGCAGTATTGGAAGACCCTTGGCCTTGGAACTTGTGACCTTAATGAAACCTTCCACCCTTAGGACCTTTGAAACCACCTTTAAATCGAGCCTTCCTGGACTTCCCACTTCTTCTTTTTCTAAGCTTTTCTCCCTCAAGTTGTTTGGCATATGTCATGAGCTGAGACAAATCCATATCACTCACTAGTATGGCAGTATGACACTCTCCATTAACCAAGTTGGATACTCCCGACTAAAATTTGTTCATTCTAGCTTTAGGGTCGGCAACCAAATCTGGAGCATGTTTGGAAAGCTTCTTAAACTTTAGGGCATACTCCCTCACACTCATGGAACCTTGCTTGAGGTTCATAAACTCCATCATCTTAGCCTCTTTTAACTCGATAGGGAAGAGCCGGTTAAGGAAGGCTTTTTGGAAGTCCTCCTAAGAAATAACATCATCATCTCTCCTCTCCAATTTCCATTGAGTAAACTAAATTTGGACCACACCTTTGAATTTTTAGGCCTCTAATTCTTCTTTCGCCTTCGAATTGACCTCATGATAGATAGTACCTTATATACCTTATCAATGAACTCTTGAGGATATTTCTCCGCCTTGGACCCATGAAACTCCAGAGGGTTCATTCTTGTGAAATCCCTTAACCTTGAAGACGGAGTAGGACATGAGAGGCTTGGGATCCTTGGTTCATTTGGTTGGTCATAGCACGGGCCAACATTGTGATGGCATCTCAAAACTCATCTTAGGCTACCCCTCCATCTTGAGGAGCTTGAGGAGCGAGAGTAGCCTGTTGCTTCTCAGGTGTACGGGCTCTCCTTAGTCTTCCTCTTGGTAGCGACATGATCTAGAAGAGCAAAGAGCATCCGTTAGGGGGAAAGATTTATCTTTACATCTAAAGTATGACGTAGATCATGAAGAAGTGGAAAATTTCTTAAAACACCTCATAGCCTCCCATTCATAGTTGTGGCGCGCTTCACATCCATAAATAAGACTTTAATCTATGTGGTGTGTCAGATTTTTAAGGATCATGAACAACCTAGTGCTCTGATACCAAGCTTGTCGTAACCCAAGACTAGGTCCTAGACGTAACACGATGAATGAGATGTCCGAGGACAACCCAAACAAGCCTCTTAATTGTAACATACACATATCCTTGGTTGTGGAGATAAAAATAAGCATCAATAGAGTCAAGTATGAAAAGGAAAGTGGGACTAAGGGAAATCTTTTATAAACATAGCATCATAAGAAGAGTCAAGGTTGAAAGCATTTTTTAAACAAACTTAGTATCTAACACCACCTCTACTTTATAATGGAGCAGGGTCCAAGACATTTATCTGGCTCTCCCTCGTAATAGTAAGTATCTGACATAAAGAAGAAGTCTCAACATAATATGAAATAAGTAGATATTGTCCTCGAAGTTGAGGACTTACCCAAAGCTCTCTTCTAAGAATCAAACTTGTCACGTGGAGAAGGATGATGAAAAGGAGCTCTGGTTCCTACATGGTGATATCATGTAGGCATAGAGTATGTTTTAGTACGTTAAATGTATTGAGTATGCGGGCTGCAATGCAATAAAGATAAAAGCCATCATATTCGAAATGCATACGTATAGGCAATGGATATAATCTCAATATGACATGTATGATCAATGCTTGTAATACAATATACATGTAAAACATTTAACTTTCCTAATATATAATACATATGTAGGAAGAGACCTCAACCAACAAAGACTAAGCAGCTACAACCTGGAATCCAAGGCATGACACCCCCTTGGTACAGGTGACCGGGCATGACCCCCCTCGGCAAAATGTAGTTTACTTGCCAAGGCAAACCAAACATGACAAATATGATAATGTGCACTAGATAGATCCACTAGTATAGCAAGGGTAATAAATAATCTTATGGTGACACATTGTTTAGAGACTAAAAACTTTATATAAGGACCCTTTGTGTTGAGCCCCCAGCTTAAGCCTCAATGGTGCTAAGTCAAATCCCACGGAATACTTGAAATAATCATAACTTTAATAACTTGTAAGAAACATGATAACATGACATGAGAAACTCTTAAACATTCTTGACGTCTACTAGTGATCCTAGCTTAAACATGAGAGAAGATAATAATTATGAATGAACCCTTGATTTAACATGAAATAGCTCACAAGAGGCAAAAACTTTGAAATAGGGCACAACTTGTTACTTGAGAAATCATGGATACTTTTCATGAATTAAATACATGCTTGAAAGCCGTTAATCATCATGAAATCACTTGTCTGGTAAATCATGTAAACAACTTGAGAATTCTTATCATGTAATTTGATATGGTGAGTTCATGATACTTGTTCAAAATCATGCAATTCAAGAGTAACAAGATGAGTAAACTCAATTCAAAATCCACCCACAAATATTGTACTAAAACCCCTAAATTGGGTATCATGAAATCCATATCAAAAGTTCATTATAGTTCATAGTTTTCTAAGCTTAAATCATGCATAGTCTCAATAGACATAACTCAACTCATGGAATAAGTTTAACTCAACTCATGGAATAAGTTTAAAATAGATATTCATGCATAATCAATCAATACTTGATAAAACCCCAATATAATTTATGTTCATACTTCATAATAAAAGATACCTATAAGTAATACAACTTGAAATCATGCAATTTTCATAAAAAGAGAAGGTTGGGCTCCAAGGGTGAAAAGACCCATGGATGAAGACCCATATACCTCAAACTTGGATTTTCTTGAAATAAGCTTGAAGGAGACTTGAACCTTGAGATGAGTTTTTGAGTTCTAAAATTTAGCTTGAAATCCTTGAATTTAAGTAAGAGATTTGGTAAAATCTTGGAGAGGGTTTTGTAAGTTATTAGAGTTGAAAAATGACTAAGTATGGGAGATTTCATGTTTAAATGGACATGGGGTTATCGTCCCAATGCCCTTGGATGAGATAAGAAAATTGGGGAATAGTTTACACTGGTCTGCGCCCCAGGCGCAATGCGGACCAGACGTGGAGCATGATTTACACTAGTTTGCACCTCAGATGTATCGTGGCGTGGGCGTGGGTACGGACAGACACTTGAAATTTAAAAATTAACGAAAATTATTTTTTGCTAAGGGTCTTCTAAAATTTGGATTATACCTATTTCCCACTCAATTTTTGCTCCCTAATCAGGAATATGAAGTCGGATTTTCGAAATCACACATGGATTTTGAGATATATGAAACTTATGATTATGGGGCATTCCAAAGTGCATGAGGGGCGTTTTAAGTAACTAGTGTTGTATTCTCCATGAATTCCTAATGCAATATAACTCATAATTATAACCTTTTCCAGTGTGCATCATGTAGAACTAATAAGTTCGGTTCATCGAATTCCTTGGGACGACAACTAGGTAAATTTCACCATGTAACTTGGTCCATCTATGGGTGTTGCATTACTAACACTTACACTACTAGTACAATTCAAATGAAATATTTGGTTAAGCTAGTGCTAATTTTCAAAAGTGCTTGAATCTCGCGTTAATGGGCTATATATGCGTCTAGTGCTTAAGAGGGTCGAGTGTATACATGTTTTATGTCGGAATGAGGAGGTTACGGCCTTAAAATGAAGTGAGAGAATTGAGATGCTTGTAGGATTTAGAAGCAAGTAGGTGAGTTACCTACATGCTTAGCTCAAATTTGGTAGTTAAGCGAAGACGAGGCTCGACGTCGAAATTGTCCAAGTTCGATTATGAATAAAATTCGTGTTAAGGGTATAACTTTGGGCCATGATTTAACATCATATATGGACTATATTTACAGCCCAAGGATGATAGTAAGAAAGGCCCAAAGATATCACAAGACTCTTGGAAACGTTAGGCCCAAACCAAGAAGAACAAAAATCTGAAAAAATTGGCAGCCCAAGTCCAATTAAATTGGTGCCCCAAAAGGCCCAAATGAAGGGAGAAAGGAGCTACATCACCTACTTGATAAATCAAGGCTGAGAATGCCTTAGTAAGTCAGCATAAGTGCCACTTTAGAAAGGGCCAAAGCAGCTCCCATAAAGTCAATGTTCACTTGAACTTTCAAACAAACAAAAAAAAAATAGTTTTGCTTCCAAAATTCTCTCAACGTGTCTTGGCTCGCAAAGCAGCAAATAAAGAACTTCTAGGATTCTTATAGAAGATCTATATCTTGAAGGTAGTGATAAGTAAGCTTACATATATTTTTAGTATGGTTTTACTATGAAAAATAAGAAGTATATGTTAGTATGATTGTGCTGGAATTTCTGGACAGATTGTGTGCTAAGGAGTCTTGTGCTCTTTTCTTGTTAATTAAGTGATTTTTCTCTTGTGGGTTGGCTTTCCTATGAGATAATACTTATGTATTTGATAAAAGTTGGATTTTCAAGAGTGAAGAAGGTCTGATTAACCATGTTTAGAGTTCACAAAAGTGGGTCCCTATATGATATTACAATTGTGTGTTTCATTTGAACTTATGGACTATTGGACTGAATGCTATTGCTTCATGTCCTTGATGACTGATTCATTACTATTCTGAGACTGTTTCATAGCTTTTTATATGTGAAAATGTTGCTGGAACAATTTGGTTAAGATTGGAATAGGTTTGGAGTTGTCGACATCGAAATGTAGCGAAGGAAAGTAACATTATGCTGCCCATTTGTAGATTGTATAGAATGGTTATGTGCTGTGTTTCGTGGGCTGTTGTAATGTTGGTATGGAATTAGAACAGGCTACACATGATGTGTATAAGTGAATGTGCACTAGGGAATTCGATTAGAGGCAAAATGGTTGAAAGAATATGCTATGGTTCGTAATTGTCTGCTTGCTGCCCATATGTCATTTTGTTATGTAATTAGGCTACCAAAGGGTGTTTATTGGCTGCTAATGCTAGTTTTATCACCTACTATGTTGTAGAT
>JAABOM020090823.1:0-28717 GCA_011800125.2 Solanum clarkiae | reverse complement strand
GAGGCCAGTCTCCATTTAGTCCAAGCAGCCCCAATGCGGTGTGTGACATCATCATCGATATCACCACTACTCTGGATGATGGACCCTAGATACCTAAACTTATCCCTCTGGG
Source organism: Solanum clarkiae (assembly GCA_011800125.2). Taxonomy (NCBI): domain Eukaryota; kingdom Viridiplantae; phylum Streptophyta; class Magnoliopsida; order Solanales; family Solanaceae; genus Solanum; species Solanum clarkiae. The sequence goes on along the minus strand of JAABOM020090823.1, from coordinate 28,605 downwards.
GGATAGGTTGGGTGACAAGCCTCACCTCCGAGTTATCTTCCTCCCTCTCAACGCTGAATTTGCACTCCAAGTATTCAGTTTTGCTTCTGCTCAATTTGAAGCCATTGGACTCCAAAACGTGCCTCCAAGCCTCCAACCTTTCATTAACTTTAGTTCGAGACTCATCAATCAATACTATATCGTCTGCAAATAACATACACCAAGGAATCTCTCCTTGTAATGGTCGCGTTAGTTCGTCTATTACCAAGGCAAATAAGAAAGGGCTCAAAGTCGAACCCTGATGGAGTCCCATCCCAACTGGAAAATACTCGGAGTCTCCTCCCACCGTTCTTACCCGAGTTTTGGATCCATCATACATGTCCTTAATCACCCTGATATACGCCACTGGAACACCTTTCATAATTTTTTAAAGTGGAATTACAACATCATAGGTCCAATTTATGCCTCTATTATCATTAGAATATTGGTTGGGTCGAGAACATTCTACTAGCTCACCCTTAAGATAAAATAATAAATAAAATTATAAGGTCTCAACATATGAAAGCATAATATAAACAAGGTCAATCCTCGAAGCATGGGAACGCACTAGCAATTTTCAATGAGTAATCTGAAGTCTAGCCACAAATAGGATGAGTGGTCTCATCATTTATCCCTACATGGTTAGATCATGTAGGCAAAGAGTATACGTTAAGTGGAATGTACTAAGTATGTAGGCATATCATGCATCAAGAAAACATCACAACATAATAGCAATATACATAATCAGAAAAATAGAATAAGGACAAAATATTCATGAATAATTCATGTTTAAACACCATGAATGATAATCACTTTCACAACCTCGCATACATATAAGAATAAGAACCTAAGACCATGTCGACTAGTACATGAAATATTGATATCCCCTTTACGCCGAGCAAAGAGGAGTCTACTTTATTAAGGTAGACTCGACCCTCACCATATAGTCTATATATGGTTAGTCTCACATGAACATAAAGACGCCACACTTTAGGCTTATCCCTAGAATAGTGAGTATCACATGAACATAATGTCATATGTATCCATTTATAGGCATATAATTATAAACCTATAGTGCCACGTAGTTATGAGACTTGAGGATTTATGTAAGGACCCTTGAGGAGAGTCCCCATTACACAAGCTCATTCGATGCTAAGTTATATCCTATGGAATGCATGATCATGCAAATACGTAGTCATTATAATCATATTTTAGAAATTATACTTTCATAACTTATAAAATAGACATCTTGACCTCATGAAAACATACCATGTCATAGGAATAGTCCATCTACATAACTTTGCATATAGTGTGGGTATACTCTCCATATTATCATCATTTCCTAAAAATTAGGGTCTATAGACATCCTCATCATAATATCATCATCATCATCATCCAAGCATACTTTCATACTTAGAATCATATTCATGAAAATATAATTTTATCATCAGACACGAGGACCATATAGGGATTCATGAACAATTGGGATTAAAACCATTAAATTAGATGAAAATTATATAGAAATCATGCAATTGAAATTAATTTCTAAATTAGCATAGTTTTTTTCAACTACTTTTTCAACATCTCTTAATCTGTAAGAAGGATTAAACAAGTAGCAATCAAATAAATTTGAGGAATAGAAAAAAAAATATTTTTAAAATTTTTCAATCATAAAATATATTGCTTCTCTAAACTTATTTTTTATTTTATATTTTACAAATTGAGATGAAATAACACAAATATTTACTAAAACAGAAGAAATAGTATGATAATATTGACCAGAAATAACATATGTAGCAATATAAAAGCTCTTAAAAAATCAATAAGATCTTTTGTCTCTTCCCAATCATCTTTACAAAGTCTTACATTAGTATCCGAATTATCAACATTAAGAACCTTTTGTATCAGATCTTGATAAAAATAAGCGACTTCAAACATTTCAAATAAAGAATTCCATCTAGTAGAAACTTCTCTAGCAACTTTTCTATATTCAAGTTGATCTTCTTTACAACAACTTTTAAATTCGGTAAGTCTAGATTATATTTTAGATTTAAAAATCCAATTACAAGCAAGTCTAATTTTTTCACAAGTATTTTCAAAATTAAGAACACCATCTTTTACTATTAAATTATATATCTGTGCTACACATTTAATATGAAAAGCATCATCATCAATTGGACAAATTCTCGATTTTAGAAAATCAGTTGTTCTCAAATTATTAGAAGCGTTGTCTAAAGTACAACTCCTTATTTTATCACATTATGCAAAATAATTTAAAATAGAACCTATAATTAAGGCTATATAGGAACCAATTTTAATCTCTTCGACATATTTATAGCCTATTATTCTTTTTTGCATGTTTTAATTGTGATCAATCCAAGGAATAGTAATAGTAAAATAATCATTATCATTAATACTACGACCCATATCAGACGCAATAGAAAATTTACCATCAAAATAAGCAAATACCCATCGAAACTAATGACAATGTTCATCTTGATATTGAAATAGCAACTTTAACTGTATTCCTTGAAAAACCTTCAAAAGATGGGTTATAAACTTCTCGAATATAATGAATAAAATCGGGATGCAAAGGAAAACTATAAGGCAAACCACAAACAGTAACCATTTTTCTAATTCTTGAAGATTGTATTCTTTATTATACGTGCAGAATTTGCTTGGAATAGCCAAATTAGAAATATTTAAAACACTTTGGACCAGATTTGAACCTCCTACATATTCTTCAATTATTGGTTCATCTCTTTTTTTTAGCCCTTTTCACAACTTCTAGGCGAGCAAATTTTGAATTACATCCTCTCAAATCTGTAGTTTGCCATCCCGTCCCTCCACGTGATCCAATGGTCAAATGATTCATATTTTTTTACATGTTGTACATTGAACAATAGTTTTTTCCTCATTTTGAATTAAAATTGTGAAACTAAAGATCTTTTAGGATGTTCGGCATATTAGTTTTAGTAAACTTAGGTAGGGGGAACATCATTTTGTTGGGGGAGGGGGGTAATTCCATTGTGGGACTAGTAGGGGTGTCATCTTCTTCATAATTTTCTATTTCTATTTCTTCATCCAAATCTTCCTCAAAATTAAACATCTATTTAATATTTTATGGTCTATTTGAATTTGAGAATTAAATTCTATAACATTAGGACGTGACACAAAAGAAGTTTTATCGACATGCGTAAAATCATCAGTATTAACTCTAAATCTAGGCGAAAAATTTCTAGTAGAACTACTTCCACCCCTTTTTTTGGGACATTACTATTTTTCCAAGATTTCTTAATGAATCCATATTTAAAATTTATAATAATAAAAATATAATTCAAACAAGCAAGATAAATATTGAAAAAATAGTAACTTAGTAAATAAATAAATAACAAGAAAAAGTTAGAACAATTATACAGAATGTCTACATAAAAGCAGACGTATAACCAAAAGTTGGAATAAAGAGATGTCAATTGAAGATTACCAATTACTTCAAAAACAAACCTCCAAACTCCAACTAATCAATATTATAAAAATAAAATTTATAATGAATAAGAGAGATTGGGAATTGTTGAGAGTTGAGACAAATTATAAGAGAGATGATTGAATTTGTGGGAAAATTTAAAGAAAATGGATTATATTTATAGTGTAGGGGGCAATGGGGGTAGGGGGTATAAAGGGGGTGAGGGGAGGCCATGTAGCCATTAGTGGGCCCCCTAACGTTCACACAAGGTTGGAAACGACTATATAGCCGTTGGAAGAAAATGTGTCATTGAACCGATTTTACCAGTCCGGAATCGATTCTGCTGATAAAAAGTATCCATTTGTTCCGGTACCTATTTTGGTACCCTTTATTACCAATTCTTTATCGGTTCAATCAGAGCCGATCCCGTAATGGAGAAAAAGTGGTCTGCTACCACCCTTAATAGCAAGTCCAACTCATAAGTAACCCTGCCAAATCATTTCATGGTCTTATAAGGTCCCACATTTCTAGGGATCAATTTTTTCTTTTTACCAAATTGAATCATACCCTTCATGGATGAGACCTTCAAATAAATTCAATCTCCCATGTCAAACTCAAGATCCCTCTTCCTAATATTGAAATTTAACTTTTGATGACTTTGAGCCATCTTCAATCTTTACCTTATGAGCTTCACTTTTTTCATAGCATCAAGTACCAAATTGGGACCAAAAAACACCCTATTACCTACTTCAAACCAACTCACCGGAGATCTACAACTTCTTCTATGAAAGGCCTCAAATAGTGTTATCTCGATATTTGAGTGATAACTATTATTGTAAGCAAATTTAGTATGTGGTTGGTGATGGTCCCAATTACCTTTTAACTTCATATACATAAGCCCTCAACATGTCTAGCTTGTCTATCAGTTTAAGGATGAAAAATAGTTTTAACTTCACTTTGTTACTAAGTCCTTTTTAAAACAATTTTTAAAAATAAGAAGTAAATTGGGTACCATGATCTGATAGGATTGAAACAGCATACCATGCAATCTTAACAATTCCCAAATGTATAATTTAGCATAATCCTCGGCACTAAAAGAGTCTTGATCAATAGGAAATGGGCTGATTTGTCATTCAATTCACTATTATCCAAATGGAGTCATATTGTTTTTTTAGTAAGAGGCAAACATGTCAAAAAATTCCATATTCACATCCTCCCACTTTCAAGTAGAAATTTCAATGTCTTGAGCTAGACCAACCGATCTTTGATGTTCAATCCTTACTTGTTGGCAAGTAGGACAGTCCACCACAAATTGCTATGGCCTTCCTCATGTCATTCTACAATACACTTCCTTCAACTCTCTATATATTTTGGTGGATCTAGGATTGTGGAATATGAAAAGTTGTAGGCTTCACTAAAAATCGTATTTCTTAGGCCATCAATATTCAGGACATATAACTCGACTTGATAATACAATACACCATCTCTCCCTTGTGAAAAGACCTCTACCTTTCTGTTGACAACTAATCTTCAACATAAGTTATGTCAAATCCAAGTCTTCCTTTGCTTTAATATATATTATCACAGATGATTCGAATTCACTTTGCACATATATTCCACCCTCACTAGAATTACTCAACTTTACTCCCAAAATGTGTTAAATAGTGGATATCCTTAACCAACTCCTTTCCCTCATCAACATGAGTCACACTTTCCATAGAAAACCTACTAAATGCATCGACTACAATATTTGCCTTGTCCGAATGATACAACATACTTATGTCATAATCCTTTAGGATTTCAAGTCTCTTTATTTCCCTCAAATTTAGGTCTCTTTGGCTAAACACCTATTGCAAGCTCTTATGGTCAGTAAATTTATCAACATAAACCTATAAAGATAATGACGTCATATTTTCAAAGAAAACATCATCGCCGCTAATTCAAGATCATGAATTGGATAATTTCATTTATGCACTTTCAATTTCCTTGAGGTATATGCTATGATATTACTATTTTGCATTAGAGACAACCCAAACCAACACGCGAGGTATCATAATAAACCACAAACCCATCAAAATATTTTGACTGTCAAAATAGGAACTGATATAAGTCGATTTTTCAATGTTTAGAAACTTTTCTCACATTCATATAACCATTATAATTTCAGCTTCTTTTAGGTCAATTGGGTCAAAGGCAATGCAATGGGCAAAAATCCATCAACAAACCTCCTATAGTACCCAGACAAACCCAAAACTCTTAATGTCCGAAAGAGACGATGGTTTAGGTCAGTTCTTCACCGCCTCTATCTTTTTTGGATCAACCTTATTTCTATCACCAGACACCACATGCCCAAGAAATGCTACCCTTTTCAACAAAAATTCAAAGTTGCTAAATTATGCAAATATTTGTGTACCCCTCAATATTTGTAGCACCATCCTCAAATTCTTTATGTGTTCTTCCTCACTACGGGAGTAAATCAAGAAATCATTTATGAATACCACCACAAACATATCAAGATAAGGTTCGAACACTCTATTTGTTAGGTCTATGAACAGTGCCAGGGCACTGGTCAACCAAAAGAACATAACTAAAAATTCAAAGTAGCCATACCTTGTCTAAAATTTGATCTTCGAAATATCACATTCTCTCTCCTTTAATTAATGATAGCTGGACCGAAGATCAATTTTAGAAAAGTGTCTGGCTCCTTGCAATTTTTCAAACAAATAATCTATCCTTAGAATTAGATACTTGGTCTTCACAATAACCTTATTCAATTGTCAGTAGTCTATATATATCTAAAGTGATTCATTATTCTTCCTAACAAATAATACGTGTGCACCCCATGGTGATATACTTGGCCTTATAAATCTCCTCTCCAATAAATCTCTAGATTGTTCCTTCAATTCCTTTGATTCCAGCGAAGCCATACGATATGGAGGGTTTGAGATAGATGGGGTATTGAGGAGGGGATCTATACCAAAATCAACTTTCTTTCGGGAGAAATACCGGATAGGTCATCGAGGAAAACATTAGGGAACTCATTTACAATATTAGGGATTGAATCAAGAGGAGGAGTTTTAGAATTTACATCCCTGACCCTCATATTGTGATAGATACACCCCTTAGCAATCAACTTATAGGCTTTCAAAGACGAAATAAATTTACTCTTAAACTCACAATTACTACCCTTCCATTTGAGAACTAGCTCATTTAGAAATTGAAACTTGACCATACCAGTTATACCAAGTGACATATGAAACATGTAACTAATACATACTAAATGTGATTACATTAAAAATCAAGAAAGACTCATAACATATTAGATGAAGTACTAGGTTGCACCAGTCGATTCACAATCATCTGAGTTTGAGAATGGGTCTAGGGTTGACCACCTCTACTTGTACATCCTCTTGTATGATGACTACTGATAGCAGTCAAACATACTTCCATATAGAAATATGAACGATCATTAGCAGTCTATTTACCCAACTTATAGTCGAGGTTGATCTCACGAGGAATAGGTTAAAATAACTCTACTAGTTATTCTATTTTAGTCGTTGGTTCTACTTGTAAAAAACAAACAAATACGGATAGGTAAATATGGAGGTTTTAAAATAAAATTGTAACTACTATTATGAATGGGAGCAAAATAAACTATGACTTAGGCAATTCAACAAAGGACTAGGGTTGCAGTCCCCATAACGTATAACTCGATAAACATTTAACATGGGTGATATTTATTTATTGTGTTGCATGTAAAACCCAGGAAGTTAGGTAATATCTAGTTCACCTCTTGGTCCTTCCTAGACATCTTTCATTCGTCACCTCTTGATCTCGAAATGTATGCGTATTAACCCTTGCTCATTACTTTTGAATCTATTATCCCCTCCCGAGCTCAAGTATTTTAGATATAAGCTAATTTCCAAGCCTAAGTATATCATCCCCTCTCAAGATCAAGCGACTCAAACCTATGTTGATTGTTTTTATCTACCATTATATTTGTTTTCTAATTATTAATTTCCTCTCAGACAACTAATGAATATAGAAAAGTTCTTAATCAAAAAAGACTTTTAAATAAAGGAAATTACAGTACAAGCAATGCAAATCCCAAATAACACCCTACATTTGCTTATTTTGTTAAAATGTCATAGTTCTCACAACCCTAGTTGTGGGTCTAAATTATCGAACTTGCAAGAAGTGACACATAAATCATGATAAAGTTCATATTTAAATACTTACAAGGGAGAAAAAATTGGATCTTGGTTCACATGCTAAAACAAGAAGCAAGACAAGATTTAAAAACTCCAAACCATAGTCAAAAACTCACAACTAAAGTTGTGTTCTTAAGGCACTGCCCAGTGACCAGGTGTGTTACTGGAAGAAAATATTCTAGAAAATTATGTGTTTTGATTGTGGTTTTTATTCCTCCCAAAACGTGAGAAATAATACTTCTAAAAAGTCCTATTTATAATAAGTAAAACTTAGCCTAAGACAGTAAGGAAAACAAATCCCAGTTGGACAACAAAAGTTTAAACAAATCTAGACGATGGCCCTTCGTGGAACTCTTGACTGAGCATGAATTGCACCATGGATCCTGAATGGTCTTGTGGTGCTTTTCCTTGAACTGTTGCATTCTTTGGCCACTGGACAATCCTCTTCATGCATCATAGAAAGCACCACGGGTCGTGAATGACCTCATGGTGTTTTCCTTGCCTTCATGGCCTTGTGCAGGCTGCCAAACCCTTTCACTTCACCCTCTACACCTCGTGGAGTAAATCATGGGTCGTGGTGGGGCTCGTGGTGGATGCATTATTTGCAAAACATAACTGCCTTGGCCCAACTCCCTTTACAAAGGCCCTTTCATGAAGGCAGCCACTCGTTAAGTGCACCACGAGCCATGAAAGGCTTCGTGGTGTGCATTTCGTTTCCAAAATCATTACGGCTTCTTGGAATGTCCTGACCATTTAGCGACAAAATTGCAGGATCTATAAAATACCTCTTTTAGATGTTCATCCGTGAGGTTGTGGTTTGGGAACTGCTTCAACTTCTGTCTAAATCTCTCCCAAGTCTCATGTAGGGCCTCTGACGATTTTTGCTTGTAAGCACTTATCTCATCCTTGAGTTATAGCTTCCAAGATGGTGGAAAAAACCTCTTCAAAAAGGCTTGTTTTTACTCCCACCAGCATGTGATAGAGTCATGTGGCAACTCATTGGACCACTTCATTGCCTTCCTAGACAGAGACAATGGAAACAAATGTAGGTGGATGGCTACTTGACTCACCTCGGGAATCTCCGATGACTTAAAGGTATCGATGAAGTTCATCAAGTGCTGGTTTGCATCCTCACAAGCTACTCTAGTAAATAGGTCCTTTAAGTTCAACTCAGTAGCACCTGCACCATCCACATCATTATCACCATATACTATATTTACGAGTCCTTGACCATGGCCTTGCAGTGCAAACTGATTTGGTGGTGGAGGTAAAACTTCATGATTTAACATGTTCACGTCATTGTTATCCCAGGGTGAATTTTTATCCAAAGTGCAGTTGTTTTCTGGAACACTCAAGTGAAAGTGGTTGCGTCCTTACAAAGTTACAGATGTATTCCACTATAGAGTTGTTGAGTTAGAAACTAGTGATGGTTCAAGGTTCAAAGTAAATGCCTAAAGGATCAAACCATACTTGGGAATGCTGAGGAAGTGAGGAAAATTGAAGTTTAGGTACTTGGTGAATTCTGAGTAACCAAGTATTCTATGTAATGTTGCAACATTAAATCAGTCACTCTTGGGAGACAACCCAAGATTTATTTTCCACAAGTTGCAATCTTGTTTTGTTTAAGCCTAAATTTAGTTAGACCAACGTAGTTTTTGATATTGTGTTTTGTAATTTTTCACTTAAAATCAAGAAAAATATAAGATAACACATATTTTCATAGGACTGTGTAGGATCAAGTTGAAAAAATTAGACAAGTCTAAAAAGGGAAAAAGTGGAATTTTATGAGCCAGTGTACGGGTCGTGGAACAAACGATGACTTGTATTCACTGATCATTAACCCCAAGTCAGTGGTAAAAATTTTTGAAATTACATTTCTATGAACTTATTTTATGATCTGTATAAAAATTTATGGGTCATAATCTAGGTTCATACATCGTAGGTCAATTCTTGAAAATCTTCCAAGTGTGGAGGCATCTAGAAATTCATCTACGAACCATAATTAATAATACAACTTGTAGAAAGGCATCGTAGATGCCATGTAACTAAAATGGGTATGAGCCTCTACAAGCCTAGGTTTACGAGTCATAGAACAAACTATAGCCCATAATTGGGCTTTCATAGAAAGCCACGTCAAAAATTTTTCACCCGAACTAGTTTTTAGAATTGGATTAAAAGGGTAAAATTAAAAATTACCCTTATCATTTCCCTAATTTTGATCCTACCAATACCTATTGCTTCCAACTAAATCTCAATCTCTCACCCCAAATTCTGACCAAATATTTTACCATTCTCACTGTTTCGGCCATTTTTTCGGCAAGCTTAAGACTCCCTCTCCATTCCAAATTTATTTTTCTATAAATGATTGTGGTAAGTCAATTTTTTTCCTACTTTAAACTTTGAATTAGAGTTCTATCTAACTTGGAATAATTTTTAGATGCTTCATGAACTATACATTTTGTTCGTAATTGTGTTTGTATTAAGCATAGAGAGAATTCTCTATGGCCTATTCCCTTTGTGAGTTATTTGGCTAAAGTTGCCCTTGTGGAACTTATTTTGATTTTATTTGAAATAGAATCATTTGACTAGGACTGAATGGTGTTAGACTGGTTATTGATATTGGTAGGAAGATATTTAAGATGAATTAGCATTGACGAAATGTTTGTGATGATTATATGCCATATGGTTAAATTGACAGAAACTGAAAATTGGCAATTCTTACAAAATGATTTGTTGTGTTTGGACTTGGTTGGAAGCGTTTACGTCTCAAATTTTCGTTTAAATTGGACTATGTGGAAATTGAATGACCTTGATATTGATTATGTTGTGAGGCTTAAGTACCATGTTTTCTAATTCATATTGAGTCGGTATTGTTGTAAATGTACACCATATTGTATAAAATTTGACTTAGGTTTCTAAAAAATTAAGTAGACTCAATTTATGAAGGCCTTTTACGGATCCTAATTCAATCTACGGAATATAACTACCCATTGTAATATGAGTTTCAATAACTGAAATATCTAACTAACAAGACGAAACCATGTTTACGACTCCTAGTTTGTTCTACGAGTTGTAAACAGGTTCATAGTTTGGGATCCTATAGGTACTCTCACCAACCTAAAATTATAAGCCCCTTCTATGACTTTAGTTTTAACTATGGGTCATAAATGGAGATCGTAGTTACAAAACCAGTAGTTAAAATTTCTGATGCCTCTTTTACAATTAGCTTTTGCGGGCCATAGTTTCAACTATGACCCATTATTGCCTCTCGTACTTCTCTTTACTGTTAAATTTTTGAAATTGTTTTTGTTTTTTTCTATATCATATAGACTCATGGGTATTGGTATGATGACTCTGAAAGTTAATGCAGCTGGACAAGCCGGGGCCAAAGTACCCTGTATTACGAGATGAGCCTAGTGAGTCAGAGCATATTATCTTGTAGAGGATCTTGATGTCGGTCTAGACTAAGGCGTCGAGTCAAGACAGACCCGAACTTAGTCCCAGTAGATTGACCTAACATAGACCTCGATCAGCAGGGCACCACCTCTCCAATTTGATGAGTGAGGGGCCACGAGGAGTGAAAACATTCAATTCAGAAGATCCAATTTTGAGTATGGGTCCTAGTTAGGCTCTAAGGACGGATCCCATTCTGGATCTGAGAAGGGGTTATAGTGAAACACCCTAAAAAGCGCTTGAAAATGTTCCTCGAAAATGCTCATAATTGTAATTTTTAAATATCTCAAAATTCATGCATAATATCAAAATTTTGACTTCATATTCGTAATCAGGGGGCAAAATTGAGTGGGAAATAGATATAACCCTGATTTTAGAGCAACCATAGATAAATTTTGTTTTCAAAAAAATTTGAAAAATAGTAAGAATCCTCACCCCGATGCAACGTGGCCAGGGCGCGGACCAGTGCATTTTGTTGCCAATTCAAGTGACTCAAACTCATTTTCAGATCTCAAGAAATTCATCCAAACTTCAAGTTCTCATTCAAATCTTCTTCGAGGAAATCTCCAAAGTTGAGGTATGTGGGTTTCAACAATTGGGTCCTTTCATCCATGGTGCCCAACCTTCCTTTTTATGTAAATTTCATGTTTTCAACTTGAATTATATATGGGTATATTTTATTATGATGTTGATCATAAACTATGTTGGGGTTTCATAACATGTTGACTATTTAAGCATGTTTTGAGCTATGAATCTATGATCTATTATGAGATTTGATGAGTGGTTTCAATGTATCTTGAATGAGGGTGTTACCAAGTGTTGGTGGGTTGATTTACATTAAGTTTTCTCACATGATTTCACTCTTGAATTACATGATTTTGAATTAGCATTACACACCCACCAAGTGTTTGATAAAATGCCCGGTTATGGATTCTTGAGTTATTGATGATCTATTGTATGGCTTATGAGTCAAGTGAATTTATGATGATGAAAGGAATGTCTGTATGTGATGATTTCATGAAAAGTATCTATGGTGTTACAAGTTGACCAAACCTTGTTGAGGGGGTGATATGCCTCAACTACCTTGTCGGGGGGTGATATGCTTGTACTACCATGTTGAGGGTGGTATGCCTTGGATTTCAAGTACTAGTTTGCTTGTTCTATGATGATGGTCTCTTCCTACACATGTAATATGTTCTATATAAATATGTTTTATTTCAACCATTGATCATGCATGTCATATTGTTATTATACTATTCGTTGCCTATGTTTATGCATTTTGAACATGTTGCCTATCTCTTATTGCATTGTATCCTACATACATAGTACATTCAAATATATTAATGCATACTCTATGCCTACAGGATGTTACCATGTAGGAATCGGAGCTCCTCACGATCATCCCCCACGTGGCTAGTTATGATTTCTTGAAGATAAGCTTTGGTGAGTCCTCAAGTTCGGGGACACTAGCTATGCTATTCTTGCTTATGTTATTTCTTTATGTTGAACTCTTAATACTATGAGGGTGAGCCCAAAAAGTGTCTTGGACCCTGATCAAGTCTATGTTTAGAGGTGTTGTTTGACAAGTGATATAATTATGCTATGTTCTTGACTCTTATTTGTTTATGGTTATCTAAAACTTCTCTTAGTCCCTTCATCTTTATTTATACTCTCTTATTGTTTTTTTAATTTCTTCTGTGACCAAGGATGTGTAAATGATGAGTAAAGAGGCTTATTTAGGGTCCATTAGGGTCCCCATTCACTGTGTCACATCTAAGCCCTATGCTTGGGTCGTGACATATAGTAAGGGTCAGAGGACAGCCCAGACCTATCCATATCAATCCTGGTTTGAGTAAAGAAACAACCTCGATGTTGGTGCAAGAAGGGCATATATGATATTTATGGCCACAACATCAGGAAGGATCACAAAGACAATCACAGAGGAACCCCGAAAAATGACATCCAGGTTAGATGAAGCACCTGATATTCAGGAATTATTCTCCTAATACAGACTTGAATTAATGGATGCGCCTTTAGGGATATATTCGCCAAATTTAGTTCAAAAGTTCCACGCTTCATATGCAACCACAATGATTAAAAGGATTCCCAAGAATTCCAAGCCACTGGACCAACCTCCTCTTTTTCAGACTTTGGAACATGGCATACTTGTTGATATTTCAAAGGCCACAGTCTACTGATTCTTATATGGGCCAAACTTCCAACCACTAGTCTCGACAATAGATTTTTATTGTAGATTGAGACTTACCCATGATCGTCAGGTTATGAAGGACTCGGCCTAGAGATCATATTTATTTAGATAGAGGCTGGGTATGTAGTTTAGTGAGGCACAGATGCGGAGGGGTTGTTTGGTACAGGCCCTATCGAAAAGGCTTTGCTCAACTTCACAACCAAGTTTTTTGTGGATCGTAGTGAGAGTCAACATTTTTCGACTTAAGAGGACAAAACTCTCACCCCTGACCAAGCACTGTTGGCAACCAGCATCACCGATGGCTATGATATCTATTTTTCCCATTTCATTATAGAGAACATCCATGAGAAGGCATTTTAGAGGTCGAATACCATCCTATTCCCCTGCTTGATTCACAGACTCTACATAGATGCATGGGTTGAGATTATATCTAATGTCAACTTCATTAGATACATGTAGAGGACTCCAAACGCCAGCCTGATCAAGTTCGATGAGAATCTAGTTTTGCCTCAGCGAGCACCGTAGACCACTATCTGACTACTAGAGATGTTTATGGGATCGACGATTCCTAAGGATGCACAACATGCTACTGAGTCTGAGAAGAGCCTCACCTACTATTGATATTACTAATATGGGCCCCACATCTACTGAAACACTAAAGGTTGTACCATTTCATCCACAACCCGCGGGTATAGTCTATATATGAATACCTACAAGCTCAGGTGCAGCTACAGACTTAGACTGAGTCCCAGCTGGCTTAGTTAGTTCAGTACCTTAGACCTTGGGTTAGCATTTGAGAACTAGATGATGGAGAGCTACCAAGCCACTTTGGATCAACAGGTCAGACTTCGACATGGCCATGTAGACACTTTTTAGGGGTATGTAGAGGAGAGCTTTTGGACATCTCAGACTTTGAATTTTTCATCTTTCAGAGAGGAGATCCAGTAGGTATAGCAGGAGATGGTAGCTGCCTCAACACCAACATGATGATAGTTACAATACTGACAGTCACATCCTTAGTGCTAGACTTCTACAAATGGGACTCTGATCTTTAGGAAGAGACCATGCTCTAGCGACAAGGCATAAGAGACTACATCTAGATGTGCTCATAAGAGGTAGCGCTAGTAGCTAGCAGTTTCTAGATGTGCATCTGTGATCGACGAACAGATATGATAAAGTGGGAAAGAGAGCAAGTGAAGGGTGCCAGACCCTCATCTTCAGCTGCTATGACAGAGGAAACCACCTAGGAGACATAGGGTAGTCAACCACAAATAGACTTGGCACTTAGGAACCACAGGTTTTATTTCTTATTCCCTGCCTCTAAATTTATATTTAGATTTAGTATGTTAAGGACAATGCACAGTCATTTTCGATGGGGTGAGAGTAGTTATAAACCTTGGTAAGGTCTGAGTAACCAAGACCTATATCTACTTATATTCTGAGTCCCTGGGGTTTTCTCGCTTGTGTTCTTTACTAAGGACCTTTATTTTCTATTGAACTAACATTTTTAGGATGTTTACGTAGTAATAGTAGCATATTATACTAAAATCTATGGTATGAACAAATTTTATGGAAAAATGATACCCCTCTGTGGCCTATATCTACTTATATTTTGAGTCCACGAGGTTTTCTTACCTGTGCTCATTTCCTATGGACCTTTATTTTCTATTGATTCGACATGTTTAGGATGTTTAAGTAGCAATAGTAGCATATTTTATGAAAATCTATGGCATGAACTAATTTGTATTGAAAAATGATACCCCCTCCATCTTGTTTTGATGCACTGTATGGTAGTTTAGATAGTAATTGTGTTGGATCTTTATATGACATTACTAATATTGATAGGATAAGGCTAACTTGAACTAAAAAGCATGAACTAGATGCCTCGATTGATAGTGTTAGTCAGTGCCATATGGGTGTGAGCTAATTGTATTATTCGTATAATATGTATAAATCTAGAACTTGCCTCGTTAATCTACACTGAGACTGTAGGTTAGTTGGTTAGGAAAGGATCATAGGTCATATTACAAATTAGTCTACTTAACCTAATAACCAATCAAATGCATTATTTATTCCCTTGTTCCAAATATTTAAGCCTTACACCCTACTGTCCCTATTAATCTTGACTTTGGCCTTGGTCCCTCCTTGGACATTATGTACTTGGACTTAGGAAAAAAGCCTAAGTTGAGGGTGACTACCATAGGTAGCCCTGGTTTATCAAAAGGATATTGTGCACTTAAACTTAGTCGAAAAGCTTAAGTTGAGGGTCGCTACCATAGGTGGCCATGTTTCAAAGAAAGGACATTGTAGACTTAAACTTAGTCAAAAAGCCTAATTTAGGGTGACTATTGTAAAGAAACACAAAAAATAATGGGACAAGGGAGACAGAAGAGTGCATCGGAAAAGGGAAAACACGAAACAGGTGTAAGATGAGAGACAAAATACAAAAATGAGAGAAACAAGAAAGTAACTGTGTCAAAAACGTAAAAATACACCCAAAGGGGTGAGATAATACAGAAAAAGGGTAAAGTAAGTCACAAATATCAAGGTTGGGTAGGATAAGTCCAAATAACGCAGTGTCAAGGAGGGCAAGTAGTCGCTATCTCCAAAATATACCATACCTATCCCTGATCCTACGTTATAAGCCTACAAAGTCCTAAAGTGATCCTAATTTGACTATTTGAATTTCACATATAGAATATAAGGGAAAGCTTATGGTATTGTACACAATGTCCATTATTGACTGTCTAACTACATCGTTGACCAGGGATGAATAGACCAATAAAAATGCATTAAAGCTATCTTCCCGCATATGAACCAAGCAAGGTGTAAAGGTAGTTGTCACAGGTCTCCCTTAAATGAATCAACCTAGTTCCTAGTATTGAACAAGCTCCCTATGCTATTGTTTTTATCCATTCCAACATTTCTCGAATCCAGAGTGAACAATAATTTTACTCCCTAGTTGGCCAGACTTTGAAGTATAGATATAAATAACATAGGAATAATCGAAAGAAACTATTGATAGATGTCAAAAGTTAAGAACTACACATAGTCTATGGAAACAACCCCAGAATATGGAAGCTTAGCCACTTATGGACGTGGAATACATCACGAATGAAGTGGAAAACATCAAAAACCAAAATCTAAAGATTAAACTAACCAAATTATTGGTGGATAATAGTTCTCCGTCGCCTCTACCGTACTCCTCGCGTAAAAATCAAGGTTCAAACCTAAAGTCTAAGATAGAGAAATAATAAATATATCGTAATTTGACTTTTCCGCATCGGGTCCTTAGGTCCACGATGCAGACCCCTTGTTTTTCTATATTTTCGCTTAGATTACTGACTAGATAATTCTGCACAATTTTGACCGATGCGGACCTGGTAGCTCCTTGGGTTTCATGACTTTTTATGCATTTTATAGATCCCACAACCTTGTTCTTAGGCCTGTCACGTGGATTTTTGGTCTCTTGGTTACTTCTACTGATTTTTATTCTCCAAGTTCTAGGTTGTGCTCTTTCAACGAGTCTACGTTTAACCCGGAACTTCCCAATCAATGAAAAATTCTGCAAAAACACAACCAACAGACGTACTTGGCCCTACATTAGGAAAATAAGAGAAAACGACACTTAAACACCTCGACTCTATAAATTTGCCCTCCGAATTCACTCTACTTATGGGCATTATTGGCTAATTAGGCGTATAAATATGCCTAAGATCACCACTCCACACTTAGAGTTTTGTCCATCCTCGGGAAACCCACTATACATGCATGAGACTCCCTATGGTAGTGTGCAACCAACATCATGTGATCAAAATCTCTGAACCATAGTGAACAACTTTCGGCACCCTGGGCAGAATTAATTGCTACAAGCACTCATGTATACATGCGTACTCATGCAAAATCTTTAACAGTTCATCTAGTTCCTAACCCTAAATGATTATGTGCCCTCACCAAGAAGAATTACCCATGCACATCACTAAGAATCTAGTCGGAAGATCAAGAATGGGTACACAAACAACTCTCATTGTCCGAAAAGATGTCTCAAATTATTTCAAGATTCCATAAGCTTGCCCTCAATGTAAACGTAGACCTAGTTGGAATTCTCCTTAGAGGATCATGTAGGTCTTTATTTGGATATAATGTAGGTTGCGGGTAGGTGGGATATATTTATGGATATGGCTGACACGGTTTAATCCCTACATGCTCGTAGCACACACTTTACCTCTTCTCATGCCCCCTTGACTCACGACCCTTACCCTTCTTGATTTAAAGTTGTGAGTACTCCTATCCATTTAATCTAACCATAACATAACTCCCTAGAAACACGAGGACACCCTAAACAAAAAATGAACAATCAAAGGTAAATAACATAAAAAAGTTTCATCCCAGTGTGCATCCGTGATGGATCCGCAGCGCGGAGGCATCATGGACCAGCACTGTATAACAGGAATATTTTGGAGCCAAAATAGTGTGCATCCGTGATTGCTCCACGACGCGGAAGCAATGCGGACCCCTACTGTTTTGGTCGACTCTTTCTAACTACACTTGTTCTTCTATTTTTTTCTTGACACTATTAATTCACGTATTCTAGGGTGTCCACTCATATAGTTCCCTCTTTTCTTATTCACCGTGCTCAAGCGCTAGGGACTTAGGATCAAAAACAGGCACTTCATCAAGAAAAGGGATTGGCTTGGAATGTGGTTAGTCAAAGAATAGGCTAAGGCTCAACAAAGGCTAACTAGGGTTATATACATCTATCAAAGAAACGCCTAGATCCTCTCCTCTAGTTCTGATTCCTCCCAAGTCTACTCAACATACCGGGCAAGTTCTCAAACCTATCATAACTTAGACTCACAACTAGCTCTCTCACTCTCGGCACATAGGGTTCCTATTGAGGTATTCACATGAATTCATTATTAAGCATGGATATAATGATGATTCACACAGCTCAAGAAACTACCCCTTAATATGTTCAAAGGTTCGCGCATGATGCTCGTTCGCACACTAACCCACTCTATATGAACTTGATTTGATGAATGCCCTTAGGACGGTCGTCCTCCATCCATCATAGGGCCCCATTCCTCAATTATGACTAACACAGCTAATATCAACAGACATACCACTACCAACAACTAAATGTATTCATAAAATATTATCACAAGAGCATCCACGCACCAAAGTAGTGGATAACTAGTATTAACAGACCCAACAAAATTAAAAGATGTTCAACCCTACATTAAGATGTCCAGCCATAAACATAAAGCAGAAATAAAATGGTCTTAATACATGCCAATCATAGAATAATAGAAGTAGTATCACAGAGCAACAAAATTCCCACCCCACACTTAAACTTAGCACTGCTCTCAGTGCTAACCATACATAACCTATAAGGTGGGAACTGGGGTGCTCAAGCATCACCAGGGCCTGGTAATATGGGGTTACCCCCTATATACACCGGTGGCTCATCAACTATGTCATCCTCATCAGCCTCATCATCATCTGCCTCCTCATGTGTCTCCCCTAGGTCCGTAGGAATATTATCCTCCACTGGCTCAATAAACTGGGTTCCAATGTGCAGCACGACTTTTACGTGGTCATTGAGAGGGTATTAAACCTCAACCTCTTGTAGCTCTTCCCGCATGGAGGGTCAGCCGCCAATTCAGTGTCACAGCATCTCTAGGCCATACATGCGGCCCACTATCAACTCGTCCTGGTAAGCCCTCTCTATCAAGGTCAAGACTGGGCCCTAGGTCACATCCGGCCGCTTAATGTGAGTGGCAACATAGGGGAGAGCCTGGAAAATCGGGCAGTAGTTGGCCTCCTCCTCAGGGACCCCTACATCATGACACAAAGCAGTTATGAGGCCTCCAAAAGCATACCTGCGACCCTTATGGTCTTGTCCTTCCTCATTGCTATCAGGAAGATCGCCCTGTAGTTCAGCTGCATGGCCCTCATGATTGCATAAGTGAGGCACACTCTATCTCTTGTTATATTTATGAAGTATTGCCTCGGATAGAAGGAGCGTATCACTATCTTGACCATGATCCGCACTTCCCTAAACATGTGAGCAAATGGAAATGAGAGACGATAGACTCGCTCTGCATGTCTGACCCACTTAGCTGTGGACTGCTACCCTGCAATAATGTGCCGGATGTCTTGGTAGGGTGGGCGATTGTATAGCACCTGGAAAATAATGTGTGGACATCTTTAGGGGTGCCCAAGATCTGGTTGATAGCCAGCGGTGAGAAGTTAACCTCCAATTCTCGCACAGTCACCGATTGGGACCTCGGTTCTTCACTCATATTGGTGTAGAATTCCCTAACCAAGCTCAGATTACATGGCAAAGATGGTCGAAATAAGAACCCCAAACCTAATTGGTTGCAGCAGGTCAGGATTTGGGGGTACTCATCCTGAAAGGACTCTACATCAATAGGGATATCGAGGTAGTACTTTGTCTCATCATGAGACTAATACCACATCCTTTCCTCTTTGTTCACAGCCTTGGCCCCGTATTGAGGCTGCTGACCCGTCCTAGTATCTTTGGGCACTTCCGGGACATCTAGTGGCCGTTTCCTGGTGTTGGTGGCCCTTGTCCTACTTGACTGGCCATCTCAACGTGCACTTGAAAACATATTACCTGCAAAACACAAGTGCAAAATCAGTGCTTAACTCACAATCTGGGACCCCACACTTAAACTCATGCCCATGTGGCGAGGGTACTCAGACTTCCCCAAGTCATATAGGATACATAACTTTGCAACGTCAATACCTTCCACATGATTCTAACAGCCCAGCAAACCCCCCAAGGTGATGCATTCAACTACACACTCAAACTATAGCATAAATCCACATATACGTGAAAAATCAAGCCCAAAAGCATAGGAAGAACATGAGCATGCATACATGAATTGATATCAATTCACCTTCCCCATAAAATAGTGTATGCAAATTCTAATATGAAAAACTAGCACTTTGTGCTGTAAAAGCCTCTTTACTGGCCCATCACGAGAAGATAATCCCCCAAATACCCCTAATCATCCCCTATTTCGATAGTTAGAAGAACAACCCCTCATCACAATGTACAAATCAACCCCACACTCGAATAATTGACACAAGCCAACATAAAAACAACCATTTGAACACAAGGCATGGGGAAGAACACATAGCCCCCCCCCCCAAACATTTCCCTAATTTTGGGTGCAGATTCGACCAAGGGTTTTCACCCCACAAATCATGCACCAAACTTATCTCCATAAACGATTAATCTCATGCCATACCCACTCACATGTGTCAACCACCAAAGAACAAGGAGAAAAATAAATTCACCCACTTGCCATTTAACATAACTATGGGAAAAATTCTGCCTATTATGCACTTGAAATCATATGAAATTGAAGTTAAGAGAACTTACCTTGCTTGTAGAGCGTGCGTTGCACTCAGCACGTCATGACCCAAGGGGATGTGCAACACGAATGGGATTGAATTTTAGGGAGAAAGAGGGATGAGGAAGAGAGAAAATGTGGAGAAATAGGGTTGGGGACGGGGTACATAATAAAAGGGTAAGAAAGAAAAGAAAAAAAATGGTTTTGGGGGAATTAAAGGGGTGGGCCACGTCTGCAATCCAGAAAATTTAACACATTACCGCGTTTCCTTCGCATCGTGGAGTGAACACGGAATTGTACTGAAAGTAATTTATTCGTGGATGCAAAAACAGAAAGCCTTTGCTTCAGCTCCATGACGCAGAGGCAACACAAAGAGACACTTAAAGAATTTCACTTACCTGTGCGTAGAAACAGTGAGCATCCGCGATTGCTCCATCATACAGAATCAACGGAAACCCACACTTATTAAATTTTTCTTCTAGGTGCAGAAATAGTAGGCATCTATGATGGGTCCGCGTTGAGGAACCATCACGTATGCTTACTATTTTGAAAAAAATTTAGTTCCAATTTTTCACTCCGGGCCTCGAAAGATTTTCTAAATACCTGGACATGCTTCAAAACACTAAAAACAATGTATTAGACCAAGAAAACACAAGAAATTCCCAATGGATCGTAGAGAATTGAGGAGGGAAAAATTTACTCCCAAATTGTACAGGATCCGCAATGCGGAGGCATCGCAGACCTGTACTTGTGCAAATTTTTCTTACTTTTTTTTTCACAGTACCCCTTTTTTTTCTTTTTATTTTTAAAGAAAGAAAGAAACTAAACACAACTACGTTACCTCACCACAGGTTGCCTCCCGTACAGCACTTAATTTAACATTGTGGCACGACCCATGCTATGCTCATTCATCTTTGGCCAACTCAATGGTCTCCACTATTTATTTCGCGTTCACACCGTAGTAGTGCTTGACCTATTTACCATTCACCAAAAAAGTTTGGTTCATGGTCTCGTCCTTTAGCTCCATTGCACCATGGGGTGTGGTTGCTACGGCCACGTATGGCCTACTCCATTTAGACCTCAATTTCCCTAGAAAGAATTTAAGACGTGAGTTAATAGCAATACTTGTTGGCCCAGCTCGAACTTCCTCATGATTATGTGTCGGTCGTGCCACTTCTTCGTACGATCCTTGTAGAGCTAGCATTCTCATAAGAATGGAGCCGAAATTTATCCAACTCCTCTAATTGCTCTAGCCTCTTCCTTTCAGCGAGCTCAAGGTCAAGATTCAGTTTCTTAATCGCCCAATAAGCCTGATGCTCGAGCTCTACGGGCAAATGACAGGCCTTATTATACACCAACCTGTAAGGAGAGGTTCCGATTATAGTTTTGTACGCAGTCCGATATGCCCATAATGCTTCATCCATCTTTTCTGCGCAATCTTTCCAGGTGGCATTCACAGTCTTTTGCAATATCTGTTTCACCTCTCGATTGGACACCTTCACTTACCCGCTGGTTTGCAGGTGGTATGTTGTAGCCACCTTGTGCCTTATCCCTTACTTTGCTAGCAAGTTCTTCACAGTTTGGTTTAAAAAATGGGTACCGCCATCACTGATAACGGCCCTTGAAGTACCAAATCGTGTGAAGATGTTCTTTCGTAGGAACTTGCTCACCATCTTCGCATCACTGGTTGGAAGGGTTGCTACTTCTACCCATTTGGATACGTAGTCCATAGCTACCAGAATATAGTGGCAACCGAATGATAGTGGGAATGGCCCCATGAAATCAATGCCCCAAATATCGAAGATCCCCACTTCCAAAATGTTATTTAAGGGCATCTCATGCCTCCGGAATATAGCACCTGTCTTCTGGAAAACATCACAGGCCTTGAGAATTGAACAATATCTTTGAATAGAGTGGGCCAGAAGAAACCAAATTATAATACCTTACGCACTGTCCAGTCACCCCCATGATGGTCCCCATATGGAGAGGCATGGAATCTCTCCAGAATTTGTTGCACCTCTACTTTTGGAATACACCTCCTTACCATGCAATTAGCTTCATGCTCGAAGAGGTATGCCTCATCCCATACATATGCCTTTGCATCATGGGCCAGCCTTTTCTTCTGTTGATATGTTACGTTAGGTGGGAACATACCACTTACCAAGTAATTTACAATATCAGCATACCAGGTAATTGCAATGGCTAATAGCTGCTTATCCAGAAACTTTTCTCTGATTTGTGGTTGCTCACCTATGTGAGCATCATTCTCCAGACGAGATAAATGATCAGCAACCTGGTTCTCACTCCCCTTTCGATCTCTGATCTCAATGTCAAACTCTTGGAGCAATAAGATCCATCTGATCAAGCACGGCTTCGCATCCTTTTTATTGAACAAATACTTCACTGCCACGTAGTCTGTGAACACCACCACTTGGGTCCCCACCAAATACTCTCTGAATTTATCAAACGCATACACTAGTGTCAGCATTTCCTTCTCACTAAATGTATAGTTGCTCTGTGTTGCATCCAAGGTCTTCCTGGCATAGTGTATGGAGTGAAAGACTTTATCTCTATGCTGCCCCAGTACCGCCACAGTATATGGAGTGAAAGACTTTATGTCTATGTTGCCCCAGTACCGCCCCCACTATTGCATTGCTAGCGTCACACATTAGCTCGAACGGGAGATCCCAATCAGGTGCTACCAAGATCGGAGCCTCCACCAACTTTTTCTTCAGTGTTTTGAACGTCTGCAAACAAGATTCATCAAAGCTAAATGGTACCTCTTTCTCCAATTGGGCGTACAATAGCTCGCAATCTTGGAGAAGTTTTTAATAAACCTGCAGTAGAACCCCACATGTCCCAGAAAGCTCCTGACTCTCTTGGCCGACACTAGTGGTGGCATCTTGTCGATCACCTCTATCTTCGCTCTGTCTATTTCAAACCCCTTCTTGGACATTTTTTGGACTAAGACTATCCCCTCCTTAACTAGGAAGTGATACTTCTCCTAGTTAAGAACGAAGTTAGTCTCGCATCTAGCTAGCACTCTGTCTAAATTCTGCAAACAACTCTCAAACAAGTCCCTGAAGATAGAGAAATCATCCATGAACACCTCCATAAATTTCTCTACCATATCATAAAAGATCACCATCATGCACCTTTGGAATATGGTTGGTGCATTGCACAACCCAAAGGGCAAGCTTTTGAAGGCATATGGATAGGTGAAAGTTGTCTTTTCCTGGTCTTTGGGTGCAATGGTGATCTGGTTGTACCCTGAGTATCCATCCAGGAAGCAATATTACTCCTACTCAGCTAGTTTATCCAACATCTGGTTAATGAAAGCATGGGGTAATGATCTTTCCTGGCGGCATTATTTAGTTTCCTATAGTCCATGCAGATGCGCCACCCCGTCACCATCCTAGTTGGAATCAGCTCATTCTTCTCACTAGTGACAACTATCATCCTACCATTCTTGAGGAAATATTGTATCGGGCTCACCCACTTGTTGTCTGATATGGGGAAGATGATCCTTGCGTCCATCCACTTTATAACCTCCTTTTTCACTACCTCTTCCATGATTGGGTTTAGCCTCCTCTGTGGTTGAGCCACCGACTTGTGGCCCTCCTCTATGAATATTCTGTACATGCAGAGGGCTGGGCTGATGCCATGGATGTCAGACATTTGCCATCCCATGGCTCTATTTCTCTTCTTCATCACCACAACAGTCGTTTCTACCTAGGCTGCAGTCAAGGAAGCAGACAAAATTACAGGTAATCTATTATTTTCGCTAAAAAGTTCATACCAAAGATATGAAGCTGCTTCAACTCCAACTTAGGAGTTTCTTCCATTGAGGGTTTGGGAGGTGGCCCCTGCACACTATTCAAGGGTTCATTCATCTTTTTCAACATACTCACATTGTGAGCATTCAGCACACTTTCAATCTCTTGGGCCTCAGCATCATCTACTAGCCCTTAATTTAGCAACACCCTGGCTAGTAGGTCTTCAATCTCAATATGGCTCGCCGTAACTATAGTGTCTATTACTGTGATAGTTATTATATCTTCACATGCATCTAGTAGTTTCATTGTCTTGTAGACATTAAACACTTCTACCTTGTCATGGGCTCACATGGTGAGCTTCCCTACTGCAACATCAATCATTGTCCCTCCTTTAGCGAAGAATGGGTGCCTGAGTATAAATGGGACCTCAGGGGCAGGCTCAAAATCTAGGATGACAAAGTCCATGGGTAAGATGAGAGACCCCACTTGGACTAAGATGTCCTCTATCACCCCCTTAAGCCTTGCCACTAACTGATTGGCTAGCTGCAATACAATAGTTGTGGGCTTTGACCT
This sequence comes from Solanum clarkiae, assembly GCA_011800125.2. Taxonomy (NCBI): domain Eukaryota; kingdom Viridiplantae; phylum Streptophyta; class Magnoliopsida; order Solanales; family Solanaceae; genus Solanum; species Solanum clarkiae. The sequence goes on along the minus strand of JAABOM020090823.1, from coordinate 3,517 downwards.
TCCAAGCCCCAGCTTTAAGAACAGAGATGTGGGCATGAGGTTTATGCTAGCCCTAAGATCACATAATCCCCTAGTAGTCAGATGGCTCCCAATAGTTACTGCACCGTGAAGCTTCCTAGATCTTTTAGTTTGGCTGGCAAGTGTAATCTGTTGAGAATTTTGGAGCTGCAGGCCTCTATCAATGCCACAGTCTTATACTCCACCCACTTGGTCTTGTTTGAAATAATGTCCTTGATATATTCATCATATTTCTGGATCCCCTACAAAACATCAATCAAAGGTAAGTTAATCTATATCTATTTCAGTAGCCCGATGAATTTCTGAAAATAGTCATCCTCCTTCTTGTTCTTGATCTTTTGTAGGAACAGAGGAGGAGGTTTTGGTAATGATATGGCCTCATCAGTAGTTGGGCTGGGATTGCCAGCCTCAGTGTTTTGTGTAGCATCTTTTCCTTCCCTGTTCTTCTTCTTGGGAATCAATTTTGTTAAAGGCCTCCTGCTCCGTGTTCTGACTGCATTCACTTATTTTGGGTTGGGATCGGTGTTGCCTGGTAATCCCCCTAGAGGCCTAGAATTTATTGAAAAGTGGACAACTGCACCAACTACTTTTCTAAGTTCAGCAGATCTTGTTTGCTCCTTTGGATTTCTTCTTCTAGCCTGTTCTGATTGGCCAAGATCTGCCTCAGCACCTCACTATCAGTCATGGTGTTCGAATTAGCCTGTCTTGTAGGCTACTGGACTGGCTGATTCTGATAAGCATTATTGCCCTGTGGTCTTTGCTACTATGCCCATGATTCTGTTGATTGCCACCCCATGAGAAGTTTGGGTGATTCCTTCAATTCGGGTTATAAGTATTCCCGAATCCTCGATAGCCTCCTTTGTTAGCATTGCCCACAAAGTTTACTGCCTCAGCATTAGATCTGCAAGATTTAGCTGTGTGATCTCCTCCCCCACATACATCACACCAATCCTAAGGTTGCTTTTGCACCATATTCACGGGGGCTTGATGCTGACCTGCCGACAATGGAACCTACTGTTCTGACCCAACGCCAGGTTGTTGAAGTTCATGGTCATCATATTCTGTATCGTTGACATTTTGGCCTGCAAGTTGGTTATAGCATCAATCTGCAAGACCCAGCCTATTTCTGGATTGTTGGTCTATTGGATCCTCTATTCCATTATGGGTTGCACTGAGAAATTCTATTTAGAAGAGTATATAATTCATCATATGTCTTCTCCAATGCTTGACCCCTATTGCTGAATCAAGAAGAATCTTGGTATTGGGTTCCAACCCTTCAATGAAGGTACCTCGTTAGCTTGCAATGGTGTGATAAACTTATCAATAGACCCAGCCTGATATAGATTCTCCCCAACCCTTTGCTTGAAGCTTAGGATCTCACTTCTTAACTTAGTTGTCTTACCCGATGAGAAGAATCTGGTGAAAAACCTTCGGGCCTATGGAGTTCGGTGGCTCAATTTGTAACCACCTCTGGGCTTCCCCCAGCAGTGAAAAGAGGAATAATGTCATCCTTACATAGTCACAATTTAATTCCACGAGAATGAAAGTATCAACAATCTCAAGAAAGTTCTAAAGATGAACTTGTGGATCTTCATGAAGAAGCCCGGTGAACTGCCCAATAAAGTGTAGCAACTAGATCATATTCTACTTGAGCTCCCACCTACCACTAGGCTCAGGCCTGACGAAGTAGCTTGTGACATTTGTAGTTCGCGGGATTGCCACATCCCTTACTGGCCTTGGTGGTGGTGGTGCAGCTGCAGGAGCTGGTAGTTGTTGTTGATTGTTGCTTGCCATATTCTCGTTATCAGCAATAGCTTCCACCTTGTTCTCCTTTTGATCCTCCAGCTCCACTATCTCAATTGGTGATGTTTCAAACAAAACTCCTGCTCTCCTCTTGGATTGACGGAAACAAGAGTCTTCATCTTCCAGTTTAGAGCTCAAATTCCTGCACACAAACACCGCTAAGATCAAATGTAGCAATCACCATAAAACTAAATAACTTTAATAATGAACCAATTTGTTTCAAATCCCCGGCAAGGGTGCCATAAACTTGCTGCTTCCCTAGAACATGAAAGTGTATGCGATCTCACAAGTAATACAGTGACCCTAATTAAGGAGCCGGGTTGTCGAACCCAAGGGATTTGACTGTAATTAGTAGTGTCTCATGGTTATCACGTTTATGGTGTTTTTAGTTTAAGAAAAGTTGTTTTATCAAAAATAAATTGTAAACAAAATAACTATCTAGTAACTAAGGTGACCTTCACACATGATATCAATTAAACATGCAATTCCAGGATTGTAACCTTTACGAATCTATCTAGTATTAATAGTATCTCTCTACATCTAGTTTCTTGATTATTGATTCATGGGGTTTAATTTACCTGAATAAGGTCGCACGCCTCTGTTGGCCTACCGTTATTAAGTACCTAACTACATCATTGAACGGGGATAGACAGAACCAATAAAAATGCATTAAAGCTATCTTCTCGTATATGAACCAAGCAAGGTGTAAGGGTAGTTGTAACAGGTCTCCCTTGCACGAATCAACCTAGTTTCCTAGTATTGAAAAAGCTCCCTATGCTATTGTGTTCTATCCACTCCAACATCTGTCGATTCCAGAGTGAACAACAATTTTATTCCCTTGTTGGCCAGACTTTGAAGTATAGATACAAATAACATAGGAATAATCGAATGAAACCATTGGTAGATGTCAAAAGTTAAGAACTACACATAGTCTATGGCTACAACCCCAGAATATGGAAGCTTAGCCACTCATGGACATGGAATACAGCATGAACGAAGTGGAAAACATTAAAAACGAAAATCTAAAGATTAAACTAACCAAATTATTGGTGGATAACAGTTCTCCATCGCCTCTACCATACTCCTTGCATAAAAATCAAGGTTCAAACCTAAAGTCTAAGATAGAAAAATAATAAAGATCCCGTAATTTGATTTTTCTGCATTAGGTCCTCAGGTCCGCGATGCGGACCCCTTGTTTTCCAAAATTTTCACTTAAATTGTTGACTGGATAATTCTGCACAATTTTGACTAGGTCCGTGACATGGACCTTGCACCTCCTTGGGTTTTGTGCCTTTTTATGTATTTACAGCTTCCACAAGCTTGTTCCTAGGCCTGCTACGTAGATTTTTGGTCTCTTGATTACTTCAACCTTTTTTGATTCTCCAAGTTCCGGGCTGTGCTCTTCCAATGAGTCTGAGTTTAACCCCGAACTTCCCAATCAATGCAAAATCCTGCAGAAATATAACCAACAGGCGCACTTGGCCCTACATCAGGAAAATAAGAGAAAATGACACTCAAACACCTTGACTCTATTAATTTGTGACTCCGAATTCACTCTATTTATGGGCATTGTTGGTTAATTAGGTGTATAAATACACCTAAGATCAGTACCTTAAACATATCGGATGGGGTCGGTATGCCATCAACTGATTAAGGGGTTCATACCTCAGTCGTCTCGGATGGGAGCGGTATATCC
>JAABOM020090812.1:0-23256 GCA_011800125.2 Solanum clarkiae | reverse complement strand
TCAAAATAACATTGAAATTACCCCCCACCATCCATGACCAATTTGATATATCTATAAATTCCAATTCATTCCAAAGTTCTAGCCTCTCTACGGTCCCACACGTCGCATATATGGAACTAATCACAAAACTTGTGCCATTCATACAGAATTTCATTGTGATTTGTTGGGATGAGTCCTTCATCAATACTCTTGACCATACATTGTTTCAAAAAATTCAGATTTGTCTAAAACAATTTACTAGGGCTTTGTCAAATCCAACCTTCTTCTAAATTGATCTAACTCTGATGGTTCCTGAAAGGGTTCCAGCAAAGCTATAAAAGAACACTTGTGCCTTTTATTTAAATCAGTCAACTGCACAAATGCATTTCGCTTGTTGACTGATCTAATGTTTCAAAACAAAGCTTTGTTAAAAATCATTGATTACAACTAGTTGCCCTCCTCTTATCACTCCTTGTTTTCACTTGTAGTGGAATCACTGATCTTCCTCCATACAAATATCTCATTATAATTTTAGACTACAAGTTTCAAATCTTACTTTTTTTCTTAAACATCATGTCACGTCAAAGGGTGCAACATAAAATGGAACGGAGGGACTAATAATTACTCATCACATGCATATATAAAATAAGAAAATGTACTTCTCAGGCTCAACTTACTCAGTTTAGGAAAATTAGATTCATAATCTTAATTCTTAGCATGCAAGGAAAGCAATAAGATTTAGGGCTAGGATATCAAGCATACAATTAATATTCCTATTTCTTGATACTAACAATGCAAATCATCAATTTACTCACACACATCCATGAAGACTCAAATATGTATAAGATCTTAGAGCTAGTAATCATAGGATTTGCGTTATTTGATTACTACCCACAACTTAACTTAATTAAACGAAGGGGTGCGGGGATGAACACAATCCAACGCTTTAGATAGCCTTACATACCTTGGATGAAAGATGACATAATTCTTTCACAAGAACTCGACTCCGACCTCAGGAACCCTCGCTTCTTCTCTTCTTCTCTCAAGAACTCTAATCTAAATTGTGCGTAAGAGGCTTTAGAATGACCTTAGAAAACCCTTTTTGACTATAAATGACCAATTTAATCATGGTTTAAGTTTAGGAAGGGTTCAGAAAGGTCTAGATCAGAATGCCCCTCACAAAATAACTGAAAAAAAGTTTGTCCCGGACAAGGGAGTCCGCGACGCGGAGATGGTCTAATGTAGGAATTTTTCGCCAAAAATTCTTCGAATGAGTTTTCTAATTCCATAGAAAAATTTTGGACCAAAACTAAGTGAAAGTCCACGGCAGGTGCGCATCGCACACCTAGCGCACATCCTCACTGGAAATTTTTTTTGCATTAAAAAATTGTCTTTTGATCTGGTGGCTCTAAAAATCAACTGAGATCACTTCCCCACTCAATTTTTATTCTTATCGCATATCCGGCCTCGGATTTGCCTTCAGAATATGGGAAGATGTGTTATGTACATATCTCTCCTCTAGAATATTTCGGTAATTTTACCATGCATTACACTGGACCTTAGATTCTAGAGAGGATTGATATAGGTAAGGATTTAGACGTGTAGCTAATAGTAGGTAAAAGCCCCTAATTAGTGGAGATTTCATGAAAGTGGCCAATGGTTAGAATTTTGCTATAATTCGAGTAAATTAGGCCATTATTGTTAATTACACATATTTTCTTGACTGTTTATAGACAAAGAATGAGCTGAAACTTTAGAAAAGGGAAAAGCTCTGATTCTATAAAGTTCAAGGTTTGAACTAAGGTAGGTGATGGTTTCATATTTTTATTTGTGTGATATAAGCATGTCAACTAATTGATAGTGTTTCTTGCTTATATATGAAAGAGAGAATGACAATATAAGTTAATCTATGACCTCTCATGATCTAATTGTATACAATAAATCTATTATGTAACTTTATTAGTTCTGTATTATTCATTGTGGATGTGATTATGATTGTGATTGTTAATCGAGTATCATATCCCAACACATTATTGGATCAATTGTCAATCGAGTATCACATCCCAACACATTATTAGATCGATTTTGTCACATTTTGACATATTATTGGAGTGAGTGCCATATTCCGATACATAATTTATTTGTGTTTGGATCCCTTGAGAGGACTATAATTGCAATTGCATTTAAGTGAAAAAGTAAGACTGATACATGAGTATTATTATTCCCAGTATGTGTATGATTTACTACGTTTTAGTTACTTGTTTGATATTTCATTTATTGGAATAGTCATTTGATCTTACCAGTACATTATTTTTATATGTACTGATACTGCACTTGCTTTTTTTAGTTGAGTACATAATATCTTCAGGCAACTACGGAGAGACTTCAGTTAGGTGACCGTTGACTTTAGAATCCAAGGGTGAGTTACGGTCTTTTGAGCTACTCTAAATTCTTTCACTATCTTAGTCCACTTGTTTCATGGGGTTGCATCCCCACATGCTAGACATTTAGATAGAGTTTTGGAACAATGACTTTTAATTTGTAGGAATTATTTGCTACTTGACTAGACTTCTAATTGAGTTTACAGGAACTCAGCTACTTTTTTAATTCAACTTATAAATTACCTAAATTGTGCTAATTTGGTTCGTTGGGTTAGAGTATCAGTTCTCCCACCGAAGAGTTAGTGTGGGTGTCATTCATGGTCCATTCAGAGTCGTGACAAATTCAATCAAAATATCTATGAAAAGAGTAATTGAACATTTTTCAGTGGTAACTTTTAGAGGTCGTCTGGAAGCGTGTATTAGTAAAAATAAGGATTAGGTGTATTAGTAGTACCTTGTTTGGTCATTGTTTCATGCTATGTATAACTAATGCAAGCAAGCATAAGTTATACATTCAATTGTGTATTAAGATTTGTATTACTAATGTAATGAGGTTTAATGCATGCATTAGCATGGTGAAAGACCCAATTGCCGCTTAAAATTTCTTTGTTTTTACATCTTTTTCACCATATTTGTGGAGGATACCTTTGTAAATAAATAATTTTCTAAAAAATTATGCAATGCATGCTATTTTTAGTACATGAAATTAAATAGTGTATAACAAATATCTCATCATAATTGATGCAAGTATAACTAATACAAGCATTACAAATATATTCTATTTAGCATTATTTTTTTATGCCTTACCAAATGACCCTTTAATGAAAAACTAGTAATCATTTAGTAGTAACAAAGTCATTTTGAATTCTATGTATTCTTTTCAATTGACAATTGAAATGTATCAGTTAAAATATTAAAAGATTATATAATAAATCTCCTTTCTATCTGGATATGTCCATCATATTAAGACTTGTTAGCACATATATTGACTATCTTATATTCCTCCTTAATTTCTAACTATGTTAGGTGATCCATTTATCTTCAACCTCTATTTATCTTACATAGGCGTGAATGTTTATATTATCTTAAGTACAACTCTTTGTATAAAAAGAAACATTTAACTTTAATATATCTCTTTAGAATAAAAAACATTATACTGATATTAAATAATCGTATCCCTAAGATAGCTTTCAGTTGAAATTCTGATTTTAGTTGCAAATACATAAAAAAGTAGTTTAGAGATATCACATTCTACATGCATATTACTAATCTATTTCCAAACATAAAGAACTAATTTATGAAGCTATAGAAAAGCCTTATAATGTCAAATAAACATTCTAATTTGTCACTCGTTCTATTGATTTAGCCATTGCACCATCTAAGCTATGATGTTAGCTTATTGTACAACTGTGTATTGCAAAGTGTATTGATCAGAGAGGCCATACTCTAAAAATTTTGTTCATTATGCACAAAATAACTTGGTAACGATCGTTTTTCAAGCGCTTCCTTCCATATGTCGAAGAATTTGCCTATAAGTTGATATATCTCCCATGCGGAAATTGGAAGATACTACATCTACAAAGAAAAATATGTCTATGTGACCATCTTTTAGAATTTAAAAAAAAATCACCAGAATTTTCTAGGTAAATGGTGCAACAGGGTATCCACAACAGGTGATACCATCTTTATTTAGATTAAAAAGAAAACACAATAGATCATAACATACCTATTGTTTCAAACGACTTAACCACATAATAATAACTCCACATAGAATAAATATTTTAAAGTATTTTGCACCTCAATAATAATTCCCTTTAAGTTCTCAGAGTTAATTGAAACAACTTTGCCAACTCGCAGCCATAAGTCACCAAATTGATATTGAAATCATTGTATAACTCAATATTTTAATGATTACTATAAAACAGTACTATGCAATTCATTTTAATAATTTTGAAACACAATAACTATGGATAATATAACTTATCGATGCTTAAATTTATAAAGTAAAGACTATGGATGGTATAATATAAGTAAATTATTCTTATACAGTAAGAACAACAATTTGCAAATCTCAGAAATTTAAACATCAAAATTAAGCGAAACCCTTAGTTGGTAAGATTGCAAGGTCTCCATTATCATCTGAATTGATGAATCTGCTTCCACGATCAATCGTTGCTTTCTAATTAGCATGTAATACTTGTCAGGCTATTTGTAACACCCCGCACAATTATTGAATTACTCATAGAAAGAAATCATGCGCATAACGCGTCTTTCCAAGCTCTAATAGAAAATTCGAGATCAGATTTGCGATCAACGCAAAAAATTGAGTGGGTGTCACGCCCCAGGAGGGTACCCTAGGTATAATTGGCACTCTAAAACTATTGTTAGCTCCCAATCGAACCACCTAGTCTCATCGCGTTCATTCAATCAATACATTACCAAAAGATAACAAAGAAATATCTAACTATCAGTGGGCTATAGGCTATCAACTCTGTCTATCGTAAAGAATACGAATAACATAGTAGTCTCAATAAATGAGAAACAGATAAAACAACTCCAACATCAACTATCAGATGTTTGTGTCTATGAAGCCTCTATAGCTAGTGTCTATGAAGGTACCATGACAATCCATGGCTACCACAATCAAGATAAGTAACTCAAAACAAATAAAAGAGAATAAAGGTGTTCTCCCGAAAGCAGGGGAGGACTCACGAAGTCTAGAATCACGGAACTCTGAACTTCAATGATTCGCCTGTTGAAGTCCTCTGTCTATCGAATCTATATCATAAAATGATGCAGCGCCAAAAGGGGCGTTAGTACGTGGAATGTACTGAATGTAAAATGGGCTAAAGTAAACAGTAAGGGCTATACAATATACAATCACATCGGCTCATCAATCACTCAGCCTCAACTCAAAGAAAGGAACAGGACTCTATCACATCATGATCCACCAATACATCAAACAATCACATCAACCTCAGAGTACTATCGACAGGAAACTTATCTGAGAGTTTCAGTAATCGACAATCAACACCTATGAGCCAATGATGATACAATGAAGAGATATCATTGCCACATCCGTCCAGTACCTTTTCGAAGTAAAGGACGAGTCCATCAGGGATCCTAAAGAAGTCTATCAAGTCCTCTGCGGGACAATGGAAACATCCGCTTATGGTCCAATCCTCTCTTACGTTGACCACGTAGTTAATTTGTATGAGTGGAACTCTCTCTTACCCATTTCAGTGCTAATACTCCTCCCAAGACTCGACATGCTCATAAGTCTATCGATACATCAAGAATTTCCATCACCTAGTCTTTATAGGCAAGAACTCTCACCTCATATCATCATTTATCAACTCAAAAAGTAGGATTGTTCTTTTAGAGCTAAGGTTCGACCTCGTTTAGACTCTATGGACACTAATTCCATCAACTTCAGCCATCGACATACTCATCCCAAGATCAGACCACAACAATCAACACATTCAGACAATCAAGGCTCTAGACATTACCTCTAAGTTCATTCTTGAAGTTTCTAACAGAGAATTCATGTAGGGTAAATACATAATCACACAATAATACATGTAAACAGTTAATTCAAAGTATGATGATCATCAATTTAATATATTACATAGAAATTAAAGATAAGTTTCAAGAAAATCTTCAAGAATTGCAACTCAAGACCTATCAACTACCAACTGTCAACTTGCTACATTCATTACAGCACATGGGAGAACAGTCCCATGTTCTGGGTAGGCTTTACATACCTGGGATGAAGATTATACTATCCTTCAACAAGAATTGAACTCAAGCTTGGAATTCCTTAGGCTCTCTCTTGCTCTTTCTCTAAGGAACCTACGCTTTAAATTTGAAGGCAGTGGGTTTTTTAAACCCTTTCATACGAAATAGGTCTTAAAAATACGTTTTAGGACTTAGGAATAGGTTGGGAATGCTCAAAATACCCTTTTCGAAATTAAAAGAAAAATTCTCAAAATTTGTATACTGGTCTGCGACGCGCCAGAGGCGTGGACCAGTGTATTTTGCGAATTTTCCTAAATTTCAATTCCCATCGAAATTTTTTAAAATACTTAAGTGTGTCTCTTTGCCCCCTCTGTATCATTCCATGAGAACAGATTGACACTGTTTTGGGGGAAATTAGCGAAATTTATTTTTCGATCCAGTTGCTCTTAAATCATGTCGAGACTATTTTTCATTCGATTTTCTGCGCTAATCACAAATCTAGTGTATTTCGCGAATTTTCCTAAATTTCAATTCCCATCGAAATTTTTTAAAAAGACTTGAGTGTGTCTCTTTGCCCCCTCCGTATCGTGCCACGGAAACAGATTGACACTGTTTTGGGGGAAATTGGCGAAATTTATTTTTCGATCCAGTTGCTCTTAAATCATGTCGAGACTATTTTTCACTCGATTTTCTGCTAATCACAAATCAGTCTCGAATTTTCCATCAAAACTTTGGAAGATGCGTTGTGCGCATTATTACTTTTTAGGGGCATTTTGATAATTTTATGGGGTGTTACATCATCTCCCTCTTGGCATCATTCGTCTTCGAATGAAGAGTAAAGGTAGAATAAAAGCACAAGAAGCACAAGTAGCCTCAAAACTCATCTTATTCCTCACTCAGGAACTCTCGAACTCTCAACTATTCATCACTTATCTATCTTTGTCTTAGACTAGGGAATAGAATCGGACTAATACCTCAACTCAATGGAAGGAGACATTCAATAGCATTAAGTATAAGGATATTACCTTTGACATCATCATCATTTGGCACAAATAGATGCAGGTACTTGAGTTTCATCACTTCCTCAGCTTCCACGTAGCTTCTTCAATAAATTGATTCCTCTATAGAACCTTGACGGAGGCTATCTCTTTGTTCCTCAACTTACGAACTTGTCGATCAACGATTTTGGAATGGAATTTCTTCATAGGATAGGTTATCCTTCACTCTCGTACTCTCAATAGGATTGCCAAAGTAGGATATCCCAAACACTTCTTTAGCATTGACACATGAAACACTGGGTGAACTTCATCTAACTCGGAAGACAAGTCCAACTCATAAGCGGCCTTCCCAATCCTCCTCACAATTTGATATGATCCGATATAATGTGGACTCAACTTCCCCATCTTGCCAAACCTCATGACACCCTTCATGGGTGACACCTTCAAGTACACCCAATCATCTACCTCAAACTCCAAGTCTCTTCTTCTCATATCCATATAAGACTTCTTATGACTATGTGTTGTCTTCAACCTTTCTATGATGACTTTTAACTTCTCTATAGACTGGTGGACAAGATCAGGTTCGATCAATTCAGCTTCACCAACCTCAAACCAGCCAATCGGTGATCTACATCTCCTCCCATATAGTGCCTTATATGGGGCCATGTAAATGCTGGCATGGTAGCTATTATTGTACGCAAACTCAATTAATAGCAGATGATCATCCCAATTCCCTTTGAAGTCGATGACGCAAGCTCTTAATATGTCCTCCAAAGTCTGAATAGTGCGCTCTACCTGTCCATCTGTCTGAGGATGAAAAGCTATGCTCAGATGTACTTACGTACCCAATCCTTTCTGAAAGGATCTCCAAAATTGAGAGACGAATTGAGCTTCTCTATCCGAGATGATGGACAAGGGAACCCCATGCATACTCATAATTCTCGAATACATAGTCGGGTGTACTTATCAGCCGTATTAGTTGTCTTGATTGCAAAAACGTGGGTTGATTTCGTCATCCTATTCACAATCACCCATATCAAATCATGTTGCTTTCGGGTTCTTGGTAAGTCAGTGATGAAATCCATGTTGATCATCTCCCACTTCCACTCAGTAATTTCAAAGTTCTGAGCTAGGCTACACGGTCTCTGATGTTCAACCTTGACCTGTTGATAGTTAGGACACTTGGAGCCAAATTCAGCAATGTCCCTCTTCATTCCATTCCACCAATAGACTTCTCTCAAGTCGTGGTACATCTTGGTGGAACCAGGGTGAATAGAATATCTGGAGCTATGAGCTTCAGCCATGATCCTATCTCGAACACCATCAACATCGGGCATACACAACCTACCCTAATATCTCAACACCCCATCTCCCCCTTTGGAGAAAACCATCACCTTCTGCTTGTGAACCGCTTCCTTCAATTGGAACAAAACATGATCTTGGTCTTGCTTTTCCTTTACCTCTGACACGAAGGATGAAGTAGACTCATTCTAAACATTGACTCCACCTTCACTGTTCTCCTTAAGTTGCACTTCCAATCGAGCCAATCTATTAACTTCCTTAGCCAGTTCTCTCTTCCCTTCTTCCACATGGGAAGTGCTACCCATAGATAACCTGGTAAGAGCATCAATAATAATGTTAGCCTTACCTGGGTGGTAGAATATCATAGTCCTGGAGCAACTCCCACCATCTCCTCTGTCGTAGGTTGATCTCCTTTTAGCTGAACACGTATTGCAAACTCTTATGGTTAGTGAACATATCCACATGTACTCCAAACAAGTAGTGACGCCAGATTTTAAGTGCGAATACCACCGCTACCAACTCGAGATCATGAGTCAGATAATTCTTCTCATGGATCTTAAGTTGTCTGAAAGCATAAGCTATCACCTACTCTCTCTCCATAAGCATACAGCCCAAACCTACTCTGGAGGCATCACAGTAGATCACAAAGTCTCTCATCCCGTCTGGCAAAGTCAAAACTGGTGTTGTAGTCAATCTCATCTTCAACTCTTGGAAACTCTTTTCACAATCCTCAGACCAATGAAATGTCCTTCTTCTGAGTTAGCTTAGTCAATGGTGCTAATAAGGAAGAGAAGCCCTCAACAAATCTATGATAGTAGCCTACCAAACCTAAGAAGCTTTTTATTTTCGTCGGAGAAGTTGGTCTAGGCCAGTTCTTAACCACTTCAATTTTCTAACTATCTACCCGAATACCGCCTCCCCAAACAACTTAGCTTAGGAAAGCCATGGACTTGAGCCAAAATTCACACTTTGAGAATTTTGCATACACCTCATAGTCCTTGAGCATTTACAAAACCACTCTAAGTTGACTAACATGCTCCTCTTCATCTTTGGAATACACCAGAATATTATTAATAAAAACGATAACCAACATATCAAGATACGGTCTGAACACCCTATTCATCAAATCCATGAAAGCCATAGGTGCATTTATCAACATCTCAAAATGGCCATACCGTGTCCTAAAGGTTATCTTTGGAATATCACTTTCTCTCACCTTCAACTAATGGTAACCCGATCTGAGGTCTATCTTGGAGAAGCAAATAGCACCCTGAAGTTGGTCAAACAAATCATCTATCCTGGGGAGAGGATACTTATTCTTTATAGCGACCTTGTTCAGTTTTTGGTAGTCTATGCATATTTTGAGAGACCCATATTTTTTACGCACGAATACGACAGGAGCATCCCAAGGAAAGACACTAGGCCTTATAAAACCTTTCTCTAACAAGTCTTTCAATTGCTCTTTAATTCTTTCAACTCAGCTGGGGCCATTCTATAAGGTGGAATTGAAATAGGTTTGGTCTCGAGAAGAATGTCAATCCGGAAGTCAATCTCCCTATTAGGAGCGACTCCAGGTATATCATCAGGAAACACCTCAGGAAACTCATTCACAATCGAGATCGACTCAATAGTAGAAGATTAAACATCATCAGACTTGACTCGCACAAGGTGGTAAATATAAACTTTAGAGATCAACTTTCTGGCTCTAAGATAAGAGATAAACTTGACCTTAGGTGCAACAGAACTCCCTTTCCACTCTAGGACAAGTTCATTATGAAATTAGAACTTAACAATTTTGCTTCTACAGTCAACAAAAGCATAACAGGTGTGAAGCCAATCCATGCCCAGTATCACATCAAAGTCAATCATCTCCAATTCTACCAAGTCAGCTAAGGTGTCTCGATGATAAATGGACACTATATATTCCCTGTAAACTCTCTCATCTAAGATAGACTCACCAGTAGGAGTGGAAACAACAAAAGGTTCAAGCAAACACTCTAGAAGGAATCCAAACTTACTAGCTACATAAGGGGTCACAAAAGACAATGTGGCACCTGGGTCAAGCAATACAAAACAATCAAAGGTAAAGACTCAAAGCATACCCATAACAACATCTTGTGCAGCCTCCTGATCCTATCAATTACACATAACATAAAGGTGGTTCATCCTGGCTCCTGTACCTATAGTAATACCCCTCTATTGATTATCAGCTGGGGTGCTGCGGAGGATTGTGGTCTGCTACTCCCTTCACCCTTTCTCCTCTTTGGACACTCAAACTGGAAGTGACCAGCCTGTCCACATGAATAGTAAACATCTCTACGTACACGACACTCACCTAGATGAAGCTTACCACACTTGTCACAAGGTGGCTTTCCCCTCGTACCTTGGGTCACACTAGCCTGAGATTGTACACCCAGAGCCCTGAAATTCTGATAACCTTGAGACTTCTGACCATACCTGTTTGGCTGAACGGGTGCACTTGCTACAGAAAGTGCATGATGAGATGATCTTTTCTGAAAGTAGGACTTGTCACCCTTATTCTTCCTTTTCTGGCTATGCTCATGTCCTGCTGATTTTACTTTTCTGTTCATCTGCTCCTCTCTATATCTTTTCTTATACTCCTCTGTTTGTTGGGCGTACACCATGATTCTGGAGATGTCCATGTCGAGGATCAACAAAGCTGCCTTACACTCTTTCTGCACATGTCTACCCAAACCAAACACAAACTAACTCATCCTTGCCCTCATGTTTTGCGCTATCTCCGAAGCATATCTGCATAGCTTAATAGACTTACGGTTGTACTCCTTAACAGTAATCCTTCCTTGCTTCAGGTTCACAAACTCATCTACCTTCACTTCCCTCAACTCTTGAGGAAATAAATGGTCAAAGAAGACAGCTTCAAATGCTTCCCACTCTGCGAGCTCAGCATCCTCACCTCTACCATCCTCCCATTGATTATACCACACATTAGCAACATCCTTCAGCTGGTAGGAGGCAAGCAAACTTCCTCAATCTCAGTAGCATGCATGGCTTTCAAGACCTTATACATCTCGTCAATAAAATTCTACGGGTCCTCCTCAACCTTCAACCTCGTATACACTGCGAGTTCATCCTTAAAAAGTCTTTGAGTTGGGTTACAGCCGAGGGCTCCTGTGAGCTAGAACTAGGAGTCTGATAAACCCGACAGTTACCCTGGGAGGCCACCAACTGAGTCAGCATGGTGATGGCTTCCTTAAACTCTGCCTCGGTACTGGGAGCTGGCTGGGGCTGAGGAGGGGGTGCCTGTGGGACCTCAGCACTCCTGGCAGGTCGTCCCTGCCTCCTCATCTCTGTTTGGACCGGTATCTCATATTGGGTTTTCTCAACAGTTGCTGCTGAGGCATCTTTTTGAGCAGTTGTTCTTTTTTGCGGCATTTTCTATAAACGTGTAACGCCAGAGTTAAAATGAGATTTCTATGAAGTTAAACTTTATCGCACGAATCCAGATCATAGAAGAAGGGTAACACTTCCTAATGTCCTATAACTTCCTGCTTATGAAGTGTGGTACACAACACACCCATAAACAAGACTCTACTAGACATGGCTTCATAGACTCCCTAGGACACTCAAACTCTGTATTCTGATACCAAGTTTGTCACACCTCGGGAGGGTACTCTAGGTGTAACTGACACTCTAAAACTATTGCTAGCCCACAAGCAAACCACCTAGTCTCATCGTGTTCTTTCAATCAATTCATTAGTGAAAGATAATGAAGAAATATCTAACTACCAGTGGGCTATAGGCTATCAACTTTGTCTATCATAAAGAATACGAATAACATAGTAGTCTCAATAAATAAGAAACAGAGAAAACAACTCCAACATCAACTATCAGTTGTTTATGTTTATGAAGCCTCTATAGTTAGTGTCTATGAAGGTACCATGACAGGCCATGGCTACCATAATCAAGATAAGTAACTCAAAACAAATAAAAGAGAATAAAGGTGTCCTTCGAATGCAGAAGAGGACTCACTAAGTCTGGAATCACAGAACTCTGAAATCAAACGATTCGCCTGCTGAAGTCCTCTGTCTACCGATTACATCATAAATGATACAGCGCTAAAGGGGCGTTAGTATGTGGAATGTATTGTATGTAAAATAGGCTAAAGTAAACAGTAAGGGCTATATAATATATAATGACATCAACTCATCAATCACTCAGCCTCAACTCAGAGAAAGGAACAGGACTCTATCACGTCACTATCCATCAAGACATCAAACAATTACATCATCCTCAAAGTACTATCGACAGGAAACCTATCTGAGAGTTTCTATAATCGACAATCAGCAC
This sequence comes from Solanum clarkiae, assembly GCA_011800125.2. Classification (NCBI taxonomy): domain Eukaryota; kingdom Viridiplantae; phylum Streptophyta; class Magnoliopsida; order Solanales; family Solanaceae; genus Solanum; species Solanum clarkiae. The sequence continues at coordinate 10,529 of JAABOM020090812.1, read as the reverse complement.
CTATGAGCCGGTGATGATACAACGAAGAGATGTAATTGCCACATCCATCCAATACCTTGTCGTGGTAAAGGACGAGTCTATTAGGGATCCCAAAGAAGTCTATCAAGTCCTCTGTGGGACAAAGGAAACATCTGCTTTCATAGTCCAATCCTCTCTTACACTGGTCACATAGTTAATGAGTACGAGTGAGACTTACTCTTACCCATGTTGGTGCTCATACTCCTCCCAGGACTCAAAATTCTCATAAGTCTATCGATACATCAATAATTTCCATCACCTACCTCTATGGGCAAGAACTCTCACCTCACATCATCATCTATTAACTCAAAGAGTAGGAATATTCTTTCAAAGATAAGGTTCAACCTCATTTAGACTCTAAGGACACTAATTCCATCAACATCAGTCATCGACATACTCATCCCATGACTTAGACCACAACAATCTACACATTTAGACAGTTAGGGATCTAGACATTACCTCTAAGTTCATTCTTGAAGTCTTTAACATAGAATTCATGTAGGATAAATACATAATCACACAATAATACATATAAATAGTTAATTCAAAGTATGATGATCATCAATTTAAGATATTATATAGAAATTAAAGATAAATTTCAAGAAATCTTCAAGAATTACAACTCAAGACCTATCAACTACCAACTGTCAACTTGCTACATTCATTGGGGCACATGGGAGAACAATCTCATGTTCTGAATAGTCTTTACATACCTCGGACGAAGATTCTACTATCCTTCAATAAGAATTGAACTCAAGCTTGGAATTCCTTAGGCTCTCCCTTGTTATTTCTCTCAGGAACCTACACTTTAAACTTGAAGGCAATGGGTTTTTGAAACCCTTTCGTACGAAATAGGTCTTAAAAATATGTTTTAGGACTTAGGAATAGGTTGGGAATACCAAAAATACCTTTCCTGAAATTAAAAGAAAAATTCTCAAAATTTGTACACTAGTCCGCGACGTGCTAGGTGTGAGGACCATTGTATTTCACAAATTTTCCAAAATTTCAATTCCTGTCAAATGTTTTTTTAAAAAAACTTAAGTGTATCTCTGCGCCCCTTATGCATCCCGCCAGGGGCATGAATCGACACTGTTTTGGGAAAAATTAGTAAAATTTATTTTTCAACCTGGTTTCTCTTAAATCGGGTCGATACTATTTTCCCACTTGATTTTTCGTGTTGATCGCAAATTTCGGTTACTCAAGGAATCTTTGATTTGATTTAGGTTAGGTTTTAGGAAATCATCGTGGTTCTAGTATGAATCTGAGGTTTTAATCGATTCATAGGGTCTTAATAAGAGAATTCCTATCAAGAATAAAGAAAACAAATAATAAAAGCCGTATTCCACAAATTCTATAAAGAAATAGGAAAAAAGAAAATTCAAGAGTCCCATAAGTATCAAAATAAAGATAAAGACGACTGTGCCAACTGATATTTTGGTATTATCTCCACAAAGAAGAGCTTTCGAAATTTTCCAAAGAAGATGAGATCAGAACTTCATAAATTTCAAACTTTCTATTCCATATCTGTTGCAACTAGTATTTGGGGGTTTTTGCTTGAGCTGTACGAGATGAAAGTCTCATATACGGTTCTCAGAGGGGGAGTTCCGCCTATCTCAATAAAGTATATGATTGGTTCGAAGAACGTCTCGAGATTCAAGCAATTGCGGATGATATAACTAGTAAATATGTTCCTCCCTATGTCAATATATTTTATTGTTTAGGGAGAATTACGCTTACTTGTTTTTTAGTACAAGTAGCTACTGGATTTGCTATGACTTTTTATTATCGTCTGACCATTACTGAGACTTTTGCTTCTGTTCAATATATAATGACTGAAGCCAACTTTGGTTTTGGAAGACGCGTTGTGCATACGATTATGTTTTAGGGGCGTTTCCATAAATTTACGGGGTGTTACAGTGGGAAAATGGCCTCGACTCAATTTAGGACAACTGAATTAGAAAAAAATTTCTAACTAAATATCAGACAGTGAGAGAGAGCGCCCAAGGCGCGGACCCACACTTTGTTTTTTTTTTTTTCATTTCTTTTCAACGTGAAATTAGAAAAAGAAATTTCGCGAAAAACACATGTCTGTGCCCCTGACGAACGCGAACATGTTGTTACGAAGTGGAAAATTTAATTTTTATTACGGGAAGGGCCTTTTGGTCATTCCCCAATCTATCCTAAGTCTCAAAAACGTGTTTAAGGATCATTTATATCAAATTAAGGATTTCAAAACCCATTTTTCTTAACTTCTAAACGAGGATTCTTGAAGGATAAAGAAGAGAGAGCTTGAAGATTCCTATGTTCAGGTCCAATTCCTTGAAGAAGCCTAAGAAAATCTTCATCAAGGTATGTAAGGCTACCTAAAGCATGAGACTGTTCTCCCCTGTGCCCCTTTTGATTATAGAAAGTTAATAGTTGAAGGCGATGAGTCTTGTCTGCAAGATTCTTGAATGTTTTTCTGAAAACTATTTTACATTACATATATTTACTTGAGTTGATGATCATTATAACTTGAATTATTTGTTTAAATGGATTATTTGAATGGTTATATAAACCCTATATGATTACTTTGTTAAAAATTACAAGAATGTTCTTAGGGGTTGATGTCTAGAGCTTTGACCATATAGGTGTGCTTGCTTGTTGTGGTCCGGTCCTGAGTTGAATGTGTTGATAATTGATGTTGATGAGATTGATATCCTTAGAGTCTTAAAGAGGTTGAATTTAATCTTAAAGAATGTTCCTATCTCCTTAAGTTGATAGATGATGAGGTGAGTTGATGTTCCATGTCCAAAAGAGACTAAGTGATGAAAAATCTTGATGTTTGATAGCATATGAGCACATTGAGTCCTGGGAGGAGTATTGAGCATCGAAATGAGTAAGAGTGAGTTTCACGCGCACTCATTAACTATGTGGCCAGCGTAGGAGAGGATTGGACCATGAAAAATGGATGCTTCCTCATTCCTAAAAGAGGACTTGATAGATTTATGAATCCACTGATAGACACGTCTACCCCCAGCAAGGTGTTGGACGGATGTGGAAATAACATCGATTTTGTTGTATCATCACCGGCTCATAGGTGATGGTTGTCAATTAGAGAAACTCCCTGATAGGTGTCATCATAGTACTCTAATGTTGATGTGATGGTATGAGTCTTGATTGATGTTGATGTGATACTGTCCTACTCCTTATTTTGAGCTAAGATGAGTACATGATGAGTTGATATTCCATGTTATTCTGTCTATACTGTTTACTTTTAGCCCGTTTACATACCATACATCCCACGTAATGATGTCATTTGGTGTTGCATCATTTCATGATGCAGATTTAGTAGATAGAGGACTTCAACAGACGGTTTGTTGAGGTTCAGAGACTTCTAGCTTCAGAGACTTGGTGAGTCCTCCCCTGCATTCGGAGGATACCTTTTATTTTATTTTTGTGTGTTTCAAGTTGTCCTAAGTTTGTGGTAGCCATGGTCTGTCATAGTACCTCCCTAGATGGTAGGAATAGAGGCTTCATAGACATATAAAGAGTATGGATTGATGTTGGGTCTTTTCCCCTTTCTAATTTAAATTGTCATAATTCAATGTTATGGTAAGGACGGTGATGACTAGTTTTGCGGCCTATGGCCCTTATTCTTGATATAGAGGTAATGAGTTAGAGTTGCCCACTGTGATTGGTTGTTAATTCTGATATCTTCCGCTAATTCTTTGATTGAAACGAATGTGATGAGGCCAGGTGGTTCGCTTGGGGACTAGCAATAGTCTTTGAGTGCCAGTTATATCTAGGATGCCCTTCCGGGGCATGACACAGTTCTTGAAGGGAAACCCCCAAGAAGTTTTTTGGGAATCTATGATGTATTTGGTTGTTCTACTACAACGAACAAAAATTATTCTACAATCAAATCTATATATAAAAGCAAGAGTATTTTTAAAAATCTAATTTTTATAATGACTTGAAGGGAAAAGGAGAATCATCCATTGATGTTGTGCTTACAGACATAAGGTGCAAGGTATTAAGTGATGGAATACCTTTGAGAATTGGTTTATAGAAGCTAAGAGTATTTTTTCATCTGCCATCCTTAACACCATCAATGCTTCAACACATTGAGATACTTCTGTTAGTATTTGAGTGTTGACTGTTGTGTCTGTTTTTGGCTACCACTGCAAAATTCTAACAACAAACAAAGTAACAAATTATACACATAATTTATACACATTAGTATCTATAAATAAATCCAAGTTCTAAGTGAATTCAAAATCGTTACCATTTGATTGGCATGATATTTATTGCATATAAAGTTCCCTTTTCCTTTTACTGCGAAATTCAATCAATAACATCAAAGGTTTGTCTAATATAAGAAGAGATAAGTGAATAAATCATCAAATCACTTTGTTATTATTTACAAGTGTGAACTGTATTTATAGCAGGACCAATACTTAACATACCTTATTTTTCTTATACTTGTACATATGACACCAGTCTTGGGTTAATTTTTAAATTGTGGATTGCCTTCTCTTATTACTTATCCATACATATTTAGATTATTTCTTCCGCTTTATCTTTTGCATTATACTGTGTTATATTTTGTTTAGGCTGACTTGTCTTGTTAGGTTAGAGGTAAGTGCCATCACACTCTATCTCGGGTCGTGACAGACCTGATCCAGCAAACACGGAGGACAAACTCTAGACTCACCACGAGCACTCAAACCCTACACGAATAAGAAGGTTAACAAGCATAATCTCCACGATGGTCGTCAGGCCTACTGTCAACGCGATAAAGGGAGCATTAACACAGAGACACTAGCAACCAGTAAGACAGAAAATTTTCCAAAGGACCTTTAAGATTTGTCCAGAACTCTGTATACATAAACCATATATATATTCACCCTACTAAATTTGATGTTCCAAACTCAATGAAATCATTGGAATTCAAATTCGAGATCGCTTTGACCAAAACCCGATTAGTCGCAAGGAAATTAACTTAAGACCTAAAAAAGATTGAAATACCAATATCGGAACTCTTGCAAAATAATTTCTAAGCCTTTTGTCAAAAATACATTACAAGCATCCAAACTTTGAATATTAATCAAAGTTAAATTTTGATCCAAATTATCTTAAACTTTCAACTTAGTATCTTAAATTCACAAAATAACCCCGACGAAACCAACAGCCCCTAGGTCAAATTTCACATTCTAAAACTGGTGGAACTAACAAATTTCATTTCGAGATTCATAGCTTCAGTTGGTATCAAAAACAACTTTTAAACAACTTAGATTTTCAAAACTTAAAAACATCAAAATTTCTAGACTTTTCAATGAGACATCAAAATCAACCTCATAAACTGATTAAATATGAACCGAACTAACTATCTAGATGATTAAAATGGTAATTTTCTGAAAATTTCAAAAATGACCTTTAGGATCATTATATAAAGTTTACTAGCACAAAAATTCTTGATTGTACATTTAATATTGAATGTAAAAATGTGAGATAAAAATTATGATATTAATGAATATCAAAATTTGTAGAGAATTGTCTTATCTTTATTGAATTTGAAGGGTAGTTTTCAAAATTTGCTAATTTAACTATAGTTTTAATACTTGTTAATGTGATAAAATCGTGATCTTTAAAAAATTAAATAAAACATATTTCTCTCATTTAGATGTGTAGTGCAATGAAGAGGAGTCAGGTTTCACTTTCATATGGCCTCTTCCGTATGTATTATCTGGAATACAATGTCAACAGCATAGCCAAATAGCTCATTAACTGAAACCGCTAAAATCACTCGGCAAAACACAATCAACTAATAAACACATCCTTTTTTATTCTTGGAAGTTGACATTTGTCTAGTTGTCAAATTTCTTTCGCTTCTCTAGAAAGTTGTTGATGAGAGAAAATCAACTAATAAACACAATTATTTTCGTCGTATCTCCTTTATTCTTGGAAGTTGATATTTGTCTAATTGCCAAATTTCTTTCACTTCTCTAGAAAGTTGTTGACGACAGAAATATTTTCATCGTTTCCTTTTTTTTCCAAATTGATATGAATTGTTTTTTAACTTGTAATATTTTTTGTATAGTTATTTAATATTAAACTTTTTTATTTTAAAATATCAATAATGTAATCTAATCTAATTTAACTTCATTTTGGCCAAATTTGAGCCAAATTTTTAGGTCAAAAGAATTTTTTATATAAAAAATGAAAAGATGATGCAATTAATGAATTGATATTGTTCCATAAAATCTCGGAGACTATAAAGAAAGGGTGATGCAATTAATAAACTCTTTTTTGATGACATAACATAAACTAGGAATGCTTGTACTAAGAACAAACAACGTGGGAGATGGAGCCCCGTAAATTGAGCTCTCGAAGGTGATCAAGCCACGACTTATTGTACTGCGTGATCGGATGATATGTTTTAATCTGACATAAAATTTTAACGAAAAATTTAAAAAAATTATGATCTAAAAGGTGATATCGTCTAATTTTACATAATCTTTTTAAAAATATATATAAAAAAAATTATGATCTGAAACATTCTTTGATCATTTGTTGACTATAAATCACTTAATTAAAAATTAAGAAAATTAAAATTAAATTAATTTTTAGTTATAAAAAATGACATTCTTCTTTAGAATGGATTAAAAAAAGTATGTCACATAAATAAAAATGGAACAAATATAAGAATACGAAGTTTATGTTTTTTAATTCAAAACATAGGAATTACGACTACAAAGACTCTATGAGTGACATGCATGAAAAAAAAATAAGCTCAACATTGGCTACGTTTAGTTCACATTATTATAATATTGTTATCAGGGTGGAGCCATCTTGTGGTCAGGGGGTCATACAAATTTTCTTTGATGGAAAATTTTATTTTTTTGGTTTCATTTTATGTGGTATTATTTGACTTGGTAGGTATTTTAAAAAAAATTAAAATTTGTGGGCTAAAATTATTAATAAATATTTTTGTGGTTGAAAATTATTTCATTAAATGCAAAAGGAGAATTTTTAAAATAGATTATTTCTAATTGAAGGAAGATCACTTTCGGGCAGAGGAAGTGTTAAGGTCTTCCACTTGAGTTTCCTTCTTTTTTTAAATGATTAAAAAGGAAGAGATGTCAAATAAAGCGGGGCTGTATGTAACATAAGTCTTAAATCTACAGTCTCAAAAATGAGGTTTAGAGAGGATAGAATAGAATATGTATAGCCCTCATTTTTATTTTTGTAAGGTAAGAAGTATGTCTCGGAAGCTCCTTCACTACATCAAATAAAGAATTTTATTATAATAATATATATATCGTTATATTATATTTAAGATAGGAAGTTTACCTTTTTCAATTCAAGACAAAGAAATTACGACTACAATGACTATACGAGTGACAAACATGGAAAAAAATGAGATCAACATTGGCTACGTTTTGTTCACACTATTATATTATTTTTATCGGGCTGGAGCCATTTTGTGGTCAGGGAGTTATCCAAATTCTGTTTGATGAAAAATTATATTTTTTGGTCTCATTTTATGTGACACTGTTTGACTTGATACGATGTTTAAGAAAACAAATTTTGAAATTTGTGGATTAAAATCATCCATAGATATTTGCGTGTGGTTGAAAATAATTTCATTAAGGTTAAATGAAAATTTTTAAAGTAAATTGTTTCTAATTCTAGGTAGTAAGATCGTACATTCTTTTTGGGAAGGCTTGAAAAGGAAATGATATCACATAAAATGGGGTTGCATGTAACATAAGTCTCAAATCTATAGTCTCAAAAATGAGGTTTAGAGAGGATAGAATAAAATGTGTGTAGGCCTCACTTTTATGTTTATAAGGTAAGGAGGATGTCTCAGAAGCTCATCGATTACAACAAATAAAGAATTTTACGGTAATAATATAATTGTCGCTATATTATACTACGTAGCAATAATAAATATGAATATCTATAACCAACATTCTATATAAATATCGCTAGCTAGTGACTTTACCAATTTCAAGTGCAATAACATTAACTCAATTACTGCAAAATAATTTAGCGACAATATATAAAAGAAAACTTTATTGTTATTAAATGTCTCTTTACCCTAAGGCAACTCAAAAAGGAAGCAATAAGTCCAAAATAGCAACAGCCTAAAATGAAAACAAGATATTGACGACGAGGTAGGTGGGGGTTTGTACGACTTGTTTGGTCTATTTATTGACATTCATATTTGGGTTTCATTTGCACTTTAATTCTCCACTTGTACTCATTTGAAAATATCCGAAAAGTGTAGTGCAAAGTTTTTTATTTTATTTTTTTTATACTAGAAAAAAAAAATGGTAAGAACACCTTGTTGTGAGGAAGTTGGTCTCAAGAGAGGGAGATGGACAGCAGAAGAAGATGAAAGACTCACTAAATATATTCAAGCTAATGGTGAAGGCTCTTGGAGGACATTACCCAAAAATGCTGGTAATTCACAATATATAACACATTCTTGAATGCATATGGTTAATGCGTAATCATCTCATCTAAGAGTTACGTGAGAAAGTACATTTTTATTTCACAAGCTAGTTAATTATATTTTTAACACGTTCATTCACATATATGTTGAAATGTTTTTGTTGGCTTATCAGTAGCGGAGTTAGAATTTTACCTTTGTGGATTATAAAGTTAGGATAGCAACATTAGTTATTACTACCTCTGTCTCATGTTATATAGGTGCGTTCTATTTTACAAATCATTAATACACTAGTGAACTAAATCATTTTACCCTTTATTTATATCAATGTACATTAAATTAAGTTAGAAAAAATATACATAAAAATATAGGAATAGTTTACTCTTTGAATGTGAAAGTAATTAATCAGCCTCTTGGAATTTTCAAATATTATATTAATGGTGAGGGTGAAATGGAAAAAAAGTCATTAATTCTATCGTGTCCATATAATATGGGATAAATATTTATAGAAATATGTTCATATAATATGGGACAGCAGGAGTAATAAGTTAGACTTTAAATTCAGTTTAAGTAGTATTAGTGGATTTCTTAACATAAATACAAGGTTAGATAGAATTAAAGCTACTGGGTTCAACTGAACCGAATGTCGACCTCACTAGAACAACCTTTATATTGAAATGCAAACAGAAAGGAAGCTACATAAAAGGTGTTGAAAAACTCTTAATGGTATGAAGACTCACTAATAGTAAAAATAGAGATTTTTTTCACTATGAATCAATAAAAAAATTGTGTTATAAAAGCAATTTTTCTACCTCCTTCTCATCGAATCAGCTTACGAAAAAATGAAAGTGAAAAATAAATTTCTATTAAAATACCAAAAAAAATCACTGGACATTTTTTCTATTCTCACAACATCAATAAAATATTTATGAGAAAAATCATTGAGCATTTTTCAATAGAAAATTAAAAAATAATTTTTTTTAGTAATGCCTTTTGAAAAAAATCATATGAATTTAGATCAAAAGTGCACGATATTGATCCCAATATGTTTACAATTATTTTTGATAATTATGAATGAGACACTAATTTCTTTCATGATCATAGGATTATTAAGATGCGGAAAGAGTTGTAGATTGAGATGGATTAATTATTTGAAAAGTGATTTGAAGAGAGGCAACATAACTTCTGAGGAAGAAGCTATAATAATCAAGCTACGTGCAACTTTGGGTAACAGGTATATTCATCAATTAATATCGTAAAATTTTTATTCGCAGGTAATAGTGGCGGAGTCAGTATTTTTATCAAAGGTATTCATAATTTTAGAATATGAGTAGGTAATTTTTGTATCAAGAATGTTCAATAATTGATATATATATATATTCAAAAAAGTTTTCCAACGAAGAATTTATTTGACTACCCTTAAATGGATGTAGTTCCGCCCTTGCCTCAGTATCTGTGTAAATTGTAATATAAATGCATATAGGTATGTATATAGTAATTTTATTTGCATGAATATAATATATTATAAAAATAATTTTGAGATATTATTTTTTACTTATTTATCCAACATGAGAAAGTAAATAAGATAAACATTTATTTTTTCAGAATTTCTTTTTTGTTGTTTTTTTAACCATAAACACCCTTTGCATACGTTAAAAGCATAAATAATTTTTACTTATCAGTGTGATTTTTAATGTAAATATTTTCATTTATTATGAATAGTACATTCTTAGTAATTATGTTTAAATGATGAGAGAGCATAAAAATATTTTATATTGTAAGTATATACAAGTCAAACTCATTATTTACATTTTAAGAATTTAAGCTATATACATTTATATTATAATAATTATTATTGTTTTACACTAATTACAATGTAAAATTTAATATATAATATAGACTAGTTACCATTTTTTAATCATATTGTTACTCGTAGCATATACTTATCATAATTATTTAACTGCAATTACTTATAAATGGCTTGATTGTGTATATATAGTCTATATTATCAACCATGCACGAAACCTATATATATATATATATATATATATATATATATATTTTGTATTAT